>LR749889.1:0-145246 GCA_902729485.2 Mus minutoides | reverse complement strand
TTTTTTTCCTTTAGTAGTAGGCATCTACTACTAGGGCATGACAATACATCAGAGTGGAATTTTCCAAACACGGCCCGGACCCTCCTTCCCAGCATGCCTGCACACCCTTGCTCTAACTCACATCATGACTTCTGCCTCCTCGATAAAATCTTCTTCTGACATTGCTCCTTCCTGAATGGTCTTGATGGCCACCTTGTCTTTGTTGAGCCAGTAGCCAAGATGCACCAGCCCAAACTGCCCACTGCCAATCTCCTGCACGAACGTTAGCTCTGAGGGCTGGATCACCCACTTCCCTGGAACAGAGGAAGAGTTGGAATGCTTTTAGTGTGGACAATTTATAAGATATGAATCTCAGAAACATCTTATCTAGCCTAAGGTTATTATAACTCAAAGATGGCTTAGAGTATCATAGATAGTTACTGTAACATAGGACATGGCTTGGACATTGTCATGATGGAGAAGGAGAGAGTGAGGAGAGAAAAGGACGATGGTGCTAAGTATGATAAAGAAGGTGACCAATAGGATCGTTACAGGGTCCAAACAATTTTTTTAGCTGCATCTGATTGAAAAGTTTTTATTATAATTATTTTTCCTCTTGAGACAGATTCACCATCTAGCCCAGACTGGTTTCAAACATGTAATCCCACTCCTTCAGTCTCTAGAGTACACAGAGATTTGCAAATACCAGGCCTATAATTTTATTGCCATTATTGCAGAGGAAATTTTCTTCACATTCTCCACTTGTTCACCGACTCATTTAGAGGCCCTCTGGGCTCATAGCACTGTGCCAGACTTTGACGAGAGTGGAGCCTGAAGATGTGGGCTCACGGGGGACCTGCGCAGAGGCACAAGTGAACTGTTTTTATCCGGCAGTTTTCATTTTTCTTTATGGATATGTGAATATATCTGTGTGAGTGTAACACACATGAATGCAGGTGCTGGCAGAGGCCAGATGACAGGATTGGGTATCCTGGAGTGGAGTTGTAAGGGGTCGTGAGCCTAGAGTGAGTTATAAGTGAATCTGGATGCTGGGAAATGAACTTGGCCCCTCTGAAGAGCAGTAAGCACTGTGAACTTTCCAGCCATTTCTCTAGCCCCAGGGCAGGCTCTTGATAAGTGTTTAATAAACAAGTAAAAGGAGTTAGCGTCAATTTTCCCACTGACAAAATAAGTGGGCTGACCAAATCATCTCGGTGATCCCATCCAGTAGGACACTTGAGGATTCAGCAAGTAGTAGGGTAGCCTTACTTCCAGAGGAAGGATAATGATATATTATGCTTTCCTGGTGCATGGTACAACCACGTGCCTATCAAGCTGAGGCATAGACTCAAGAGCAAGCAGCATGTGAGTATTTACTGTGCACCACACGTGCTGGTGGCTGTATATGAAGAGTCTGTGGCAGTGTTTCTCCAAGTATCTGCCTGCCCACGTAGGTCAAAGCTACCAGGCTGCTTGTTTATAATGTGGGATCCAAGGCCATGCCCTCACCACCACATGAACATTTTGGACCAAGGGATATGAACTGAGATGCCTTAGGTTCCAGTAGATAGTGTAGAAGGGAACCTTTTTTTGGAAGACAGACTTCATATTAGGCCCTAGAGCCCTGGAGGTACAGGTTCTAGTATTTATTTATTTATTTATTTATTTATTTATTTATTTANGCTAATAGCAAATCCTCTTAGATTTTGTCCTAGACATTTAGATATGTGAGTTTTAGCTCAAATGCCCAACATCTTCTGCTTACCATATCTTAGCCCTGCTGTGACAGGGGCTTTTTGTCTCCAGGAGCACACTGGATAGCGGAGTCGAGTGACCAAACCTAGGTTGATAGAAAAACCAAAGGCTGTGGTTAGGGCTTTGCCATGGCAACCGTCTAGGTTAAGTCACCAGGAAATGGTATGTGAAATAGTACTCCCAAATCCCAAAGTCTCATCCTAGTTTTCACAGAGCCCTTGAGAGGAGCCTTAAGCATAGTAGGACAGTGACATGGTGACCTCAGAGCAGGTGTTGCCTGTGGTAGGCATGGGGAGCCTAGGCATTTGGAAGTTTTCTGTTTGTTCCTGGTTTTGTTTTTGATTTGCATCTTGAGTTACTATTTATGGCCAGTTGGTGCTGGATGAAGAACCCAGTACGGTCTCTGTCCCTTCTTCCCAAGTCTCCTTGTGGGGATCCCCTTCTGCCTTGGCCCCCTAGAGCTTACCTCCTCCATTGTACTGGTGATACTGGATGAGGAGAGGGATGGAGTCAAACACATACTTCTCAGCCACATAGTACCGCTTGGGGCTGTCATTTGTTTCTTTGATGTGATAATGTTTTATACAGGGGTTCTCACTGAAACAAATGAACACACGCAGTCACGGCCAAGAAGCAGTAGTGATACATCAACACATCTACTGGCATCAGATTCTCACTGTCCTGGCCAGGAAGCTCTCGCTGGAGGGTGGGCATGCAGGGTTTCCATGTGTGTGTCCGTCTTGGCATGTTGGCCCTGGTGTCGGTGTTATGTGAAGAAGCACTCTGAGGCTGCCCGTGGACATAAGCGGCCAGGGTGCTGAGATGTGTTGGTGTTGGTAACGCCACAGCCACAGAATGTGGGGGCAGAACTGTATGCACTGTGAGTGCAAAGGAAAACCACATGGGGGATCCCCCATCTACCCCAGACTGAATGGCTGTCATCAAGTAAATTGACAACAAATGCTAGTGTGTGTTTGTGTGCGCTCACACACATACACATACATGTGCACGAACTCTGGGGAGAACCCTGCTGGTGGGAATGTAAACTAGTGAAGCTTAGTATGGGGGTTTCTCAAAAACTAAAGAGAGAACTACCACGTGGTTCCAGCTCACCACTCCTGGGCGCGTACCAGAACGACGCTGAGCCAGACTAGCACAGGGATTTTTGACCATGAATGTTTATGGCTGTACTATACAGTAACCCAAAAATGGAATCCACATATATTCATCTCAATAGAGGAATGGATAAAGAAACTGCGGTTCATATATATATATATATATATATATATATATATATATATATACTGTAATTTTATTTAGCTGTGAAGACGACATTAGGACATTCACAAGTAAATGAATGGAACACAAGTAAAGATTAGTGTGTTAAACAAAATAATCCAGACTTAGAAATACAAGTATCTAATGCTTTCTTTCACACACCCATATGGAATCTGGATTCCATACACATATATGGAAGCTGGATATAAACACACACATACACACACACACACACACACACACACACACATGCACACACACACACAATCAGGAGTCTCTGGCACACAGGATTGTCAATATGGTAGATAGGTTTTATTTTTAGCATACCAAGAACTGGCATTTATCTATTTCCAGTTGTTGATGAAAATACTTTCTTCTACTCTATACAGTACCTGATATGCTCACCAAATACAGACGCAAGTATGTGATGTCCTCAGAGCTCTGCTATCAGGCCTTGCCAATGTCCAGAAGAGGATCTGGTATCCACCCAGTTCTGGCTCTTATTAAATCTCTCTAGATCTGCTCTTGAACTTGGGGCTTTGGCTCTACAGGGGCATTGGTGGAAGCCACACCACTGCTAGAGTGGCTCTGCATGATGTATGGGTGGGTCTTGCTGTGTCTACACTGTCACACAAAAGCAGCTATCTCTACTCCTCTGTGCCAAGTGAGTAGCATACCTTATGATGGCCTTGGTGAAAACAGAGACTGTGTATGTCCCGGGCGTCCTGGAATCTCGGACCATGAATGCTCCTTCTTTACCCTGGATTGGGCAGAAAGAGTGAAAGGTTAGTGACCTAAAAACCAGACTCCAACACCTAAGTCCACTTTCTTGCTTTGGGAAGGGGGAAGCACTGAGTGGCACAGACTTTCAGTAGTGACAGCCACCATTTCAATTACACCTGCAGCAGTTGTTCATGTGAGGTCCTATATGGACAGACAGACATGGGCCCTCTCCCTTACAGTTTACCAGGCTCTACAGACATTTCCCAACCCTCAGTGTTGGAGTCTGGACACAATTATCCTCTTGGACAACAAGGTCAGCAAGTGAGTGCCGGAGGGATTAAGTGGATTTCCCACGGGTTTGTAGATTGTGAGCAGTGGGGTTGCAGTTTGAACTTTGGCACCTGAGCAAATTCATTTTCTTGTTTCACGATGCTCCAGCCTCTTATACCTCTTTTTAGAACACAAAACTTATTCTGAAAGCTCCCCTCAGTTCCTGGATGGGGCTTAATTTCTCAAGCCCTGCTCACAAAGCTGATTTCACTGAAGGGCAGATTGAGAAACAGTGCAAGGCTACTAGTTGAGAGAGACACACACATGTAGAGAGAGACACCAAGAGATACAGAGAGACAGAGACAGAGAGGGTTGGGTAGAAGGAAGTGCTGACATCTTTGCCTGCTCTGATGGAGTCAGCGTAAGCAAACGGGCATGCCAGTTCGCACGTTCCTGGTGGGAACTGTAAAATCTGAACTGTTTGAAGAACCGAATCCCTAGCTCCTCTCCTACCAGTTGTAAACATCTGCAGAGCTTGTTCATTGTGACTTACTTAAACTAGACATTGTGAAGGTCATAAGTGAAGGTCACAATTAGACAGGAACCTTATGTGGAAGTCATACGGTTTATATACACAGGAAAAATATCTACAGCGTAGAATACCAGAAGCCCCTCCATCCATCAGTCCCAAAGGAAAGTTTTTGCATGAACACACACACACACACACACAGAATATGAGTATGCTAATATTCATTCTAATAAGCATTCTGAAAATAGATTTGCCTATTTTAGACATTTTTATGTAGACTCTTTTTGTAAGTGGAATCACATGTGGTTTTCTGTGAGTGGGTCCTTCATTTATTATATTCTTTCCAAGGACCTCCTAGGTGGTGACAGGTGTAAAGACTTCACTCCTACTTGTGGCTGAGTGATATTCCACTTTAGGGACAGACCACGTTTGTTTTCCATTCGTTAGCAGACAGCCACCTTCTGGCTTCTGGGAGTAGAGGCGTTTTGTTTGATGGCTTTGCTCAAGAGGCATTAGCCACAGTTTTTTTACCATTTGCCAAATTACACAGCTTTGGCTCTTGGTTGGATGGAATGTGATGGGTTAAACACAAAGACAGGAAGAAACAGACCTCAAGCAGAGGCAGATTTTATCTGGTTATGTCATATATTCTAAAGGAAGAAACAAACCAGAAAGACCAGAGGCTCACCACTGTCTGAAGAGAGGAGCGGAGCGGAGCGTAAACATCTTTTATCTAACTAATGAATATCTGGCTGTTTGTGTTGGTGTTACTGTTTCAAAGAAGTCATTGTTTTCTGTAAACAAGCTGTGATTATAGCAGTCCTCAGCTGTAAGTTCTCTATAAACACCAGGTGACAGAGGTAGGGTCATAGTCAGGTCTGCGAAGCACGGGAAAGCCCGACCTCTCCCAACATTCTCTTTCTCCACTGTAGTTACGGTGGTGTGCCATTTGATGAAAGCAAAATGGAGTCTCACTTGGGGCTGAAGCAGCTAAGAGTTTGAGGAAAGCATGTGCCTTACCACATACTTCCTGCAAGGAGCTGAGAGGTAGCCACAGGGGCAAAGCCCCTGACGTGTGTCGCAGGGGCACTGACTTGAATAATGTTGTCAGATGGGGCTTCATTTCCTCTCAGCACAGTCAACATCTCAGAGTGATATTTTTATTGCTTCATTTAGGAAAAAAAAAAAGAGGCAAAAACAACAAAAGATTATGTTAGGAGGTGAAGCATGTGTATAACTCTGGAAGGATGGAAGAAAGAGTAACTCATGTACTTCTTATGCTCTCTCTATTTGCAGACACATCCCTACTGTGGTGAGGCCACACCACTGATCCACGTTCTGAAGGTGTGTCCAGCTTATCAGCCTTCAATACAAAGGAGATGGATCAGGTGGTCTGTCAAGAGAATTCTAGCTGCAACAGCTTGTAGTATTGTTAATTCCAGATGCTTTCTGATTAAAAGTATACGTCTCCATTACTTCACCTGCAAAATGACCTTTTTAAAGCTATTGGTAGACTTGAATAATGTGCACAGAACAGTTCCTGGAACACAGTCCCAGGACACTGACTGCCAGGGTTCTCGGTTCTCATTATTTAATCACATGCTATGGGGTAGCGTCTGGTGGCAGCATGAATTATATTGCTTGTCTTCATCTGAGACATGTTTCAGTGTGTGTATCTTTCTTTCTGTACGGAAAAGCTGACTTTGTAGAGGGGAAATCTCAAAACAAAGGTATGTTGTTCAAAGATCGGCTGATGCTTTGTGGTCTTGTCATGCTGAAGTATGCTCTAAGAATGTCTCCGACATATGTCTTTCATTGGGGGCGGGGTGGGGTGGGGCTCTTCTCTCAAAACAAGCCCATTTTTAAGTCAACATTGCATCTTTGATGACATCTTGGAATCACAGACGTATAATAAACCTAGGTTATTCTCCTGTCTAAAGTATAGGTCACCGAAAGTGTAAGTTGTATGCGTGAAGACAGAATACCTGCTCACAGGAACTGACCCTCTCTCTAGAGGGCCTAAGGCTGGGGGGAAGCACTGAAACTGAAGGCAGAGTTTGTACAGAACCACTGGAAACATTTCGTCTTAATGTTCAAACAAGAAAAAAAAAATCACATCTTATGGCTAGGCAGAGGGCTGGATTATTAAAGGAGGTGTAAGTTGAAGAACAGACAGAACATGTAGGAGATTCTTTCCCATGTCCCTAAACTAATTTAAGTCACATAATCACTTCAGTGCCCCCCGGAGAGGCTCTGATTGGACAGGCCTGGAGTCCAGGAGTTTGCTGTGGGGAAGGATTGGTGCTTTACATTTTTCTGTTTATGTGCATGCTCTTACACGAGTTTATATACAGGAGCCTGCAGAGGCCAGAAGAGAGAACTGGATCCCCTGTGACCTGCCATATATGCACTGGAAATTGAACCTTGGTTCTCTACAAGGGCAGTGAGCATTCTTAGCTATTAGGCCATATCCTCTAGGCTAGAGTTTGTGCTTTTAAAGTTTCCCCACAGATACTCATGACCAGCCCAGCCATGATAACTTAAAAACACAGCAAGCATTTGGTGAACTCATTCATGGAACAAGTAGTTGTCAAGTGAGTGTCTTGTGCTAGATACAGTTAAACCTAAGTTTCCTTAATAGGGACAAAGTAGAAATACATAGAAATATACGCATACATACATATACATATCATATACACACACATAGTCTGTAACCTAGAGGCTTTAGTTAATAACAGAGGAAATGAATATAACCTGCCTCTTAAGAGGCATATACTTATGAGACAAGAAGACTCTGCGTACACCAGAGATGCAACACTATTGAGTTAGATAGCAACTATGTAAAACATAGAAATACCCTCATCCCATTCTTACTGTCCAGAACCCAGACTAAGGCTTAGTGGGCTCCTCTCAAGTTTGCCTTTAGACTTATCTAAGAAGGAAGAGAGTATTTGGTAAATGGATTCAAAATATTAGCAAGAAAGAATGTCTCAATAGCCTGAGAAAGCAAAATATGCTTAAATGCCTCAAAGGAACTACTCCACAGCGGGTGCTGCTTCCCTTCGTCACTGAGGTGAGCTGTCTGAAGTTCTATACTGACTTTATTGAGGATGTGACAGAATGTAAGGGAAGTATCCTTATTTAGACACAGCATAATCCAGGGTCCTAGTTCTGTGTTCTTTGTACTTAGTTCTTATCAAGCTTTACCGTTTTCCAGCAACACAGGCTGAGAAATGAGAGGAGCTGCCTACATTTGTATCCTAAATCCAGTTCAGGAAAATATGGAAAATATGGTGGCGCACACCTTTGATCCAAGTACTTAGGAGGCAGAGGCAGGTGGATCTCTGAGTTCGAGGCTAGCCTGGTCTAGAGAATGAGTACAAGGACAGCTAGGACTACACAGAGAAACCCTGTCTTGAAAATTCAAACCAAACAAATGGGGCGGGAGAGAAAACAAAATTTAGGTTACTTTTGGAGGTCCTGTTTCTACAGATCTACCATGGAATCTTAGAATCTGTATTTTTGTTATATTTGTCTATTTCATGTGTGTATGGGGGTGTGTGTGGATGTATGCACCATGGTAGGCATGCCGAGGTCAGAGGACAATTATGGAAGCCAGGTCTCTCCCTCTACCGTGCAGGTCCTGGGTATTGAACCTGTGTTGTCAGGCTTGATGGCATAACCTTAAACCCTCTAAGCCATGTCACAGGCCCCTCAGAATCTTCATTGTAAACACCTGCAGCAACTCAGATATGAGGTCTCTTGGGAACCACGGAAGATGAATAATTGCTGAGAACCAAGGAGACACGAGCACTCAAGAAGAACTCAGCTCAGTTCCCCCTGCTATGGGTACACTGTTCAATGCCTTTCATCCTGCTCTCCCTTTTAATCACTCAGAACTACTGAGTGAGTCGTGGTTCCCAGTGGAGTCCAGGCACAATGTCAGTGACCAACTGCACAGGCCCAGGAGCACACAGGGACAGCATCCATGGGGTTAACACATCACGAACACCCTGATGCACACCGATGTTCAGTTTGTCCTCGATGACAAACGCGGGCCCAGAAGGCGGAAGAGAAATCCCCACAGTTACCCACTGAACTGAAGGCAGAACAGAGACCTGAACAGGGGTACCCATCCCATCAAATCATGCTGCCTTTCGGCTCATCCCTCTTTCCCCTAACTCTAAGATCCTGGGGTAAGGTCAGTCTCTCTGCCAGACTGCAAAGGCTTCAGAGAAGGAACTGTAGTGGTGTGTGTGTGTGTGTGTGTGGGGGGGATCTGTTTAAACTATAGGCCTGTTAGGCAGAATCCATTTCTGAGTAGCAGAAACAGGAAAAAGCAGAGCTGCCCTGAAGCCAAGGTCACTGCAGCAGCCCTGTTAGCACCCAGGCCTAGCACTGCCAGTGTTAGTTAGCAGCCTGGCCTAGCGCTTCCCCAGGCTTCCTTTCCTGTGCTGTCTAGCCCTGATAATCCTCAGAATACCTGACCTCAGACATGAAAGCCATTGTTAAGCCAACACAGGAAAGCCACCATACTAGCATAACCATAAAATGGCTGGGAACTGTATAGTTTCTTCTCAGTCAGGATGCAGATACTTACTGTGTCCAAAAGAAGTTTTTCAGCTTTGTCGCGGCTGATGCTTTTATTGTACCACCTGAAAGCCAAAAACAAGCCTTGGGTCACAGTGTGAAAACTTCATCGCTTACTTATAAAACATGGTGCTCAAAAGTCACGTGTTTGCTTTCTGTTTCTATCAGAGCCTTCAAACTCAAAAGGAAAGCCATGACCATTTCCAGGTAGTAGGGTGTTTATCTGGAGAAGAAAAAGAATGAAGCAAGAGCTGGCATCAGACTAGTAGTTGCTGAAGCTGAGTTTCAGGGCCTTCTTTGTACCCTGCTCTCTATTTTTGTGTGAGTTGGAAATTTTCCATGTAGTGTGGTAGAAAACACTCACCTCCCCCCACTTCATATGCCAGTGGGTGGCTGCAGGTAGGAGGGTGACAGGCAGCCATAAAAAAAACGTTAATACTAATTTGCAACTTTAGCAAATATCTTTTGAAAACAGTTGTCAAATTTTCTTCTAAAGATTGCCCCCACCCCAGACATTTTTGCAAAGCTTTTGTAACTGATGAGTATAATTAATAAATGGCAAAATTAGGGGCCATTTTTAAGAACGAAGTTTTGAATGTTGTTACAATGTGGAGATATATCTTGACCATCTCAATCACCTAGGTAAAATAAAGTGTGGTGGGAGAGAAGGGATTCCCCCAGGGCTAAGAAGAAGAAAGGCAGGAAATGACCATGCAGGCTCTTCACTGTCCATGCATGTGCATATGTAGGGATGATCAGTAGCCCGTATGGTAGGATGTGCAGACATGCAGGTTGGTCAATAGTCCCATGGGGGTGTTCAGGCTCAGCACATCCCTCCTTCAGCCACTTACTTGCCCATCCTTCCTCATTCCAGCCATTATGGTAGTTTAAAGTATCCAATTGAACACGTGCTGTCATATATAAGATACATAA
This sequence comes from Mus minutoides, assembly GCA_902729485.2. Classification (NCBI taxonomy): domain Eukaryota; kingdom Metazoa; phylum Chordata; class Mammalia; order Rodentia; family Muridae; genus Mus; species Mus minutoides. The sequence goes on along the minus strand of LR749889.1, from coordinate 135,189 downwards.
AAGCCAAAACATGAATAAAAAGCCTCGGCCCAGTAACATTCAGAGTTTTCTAGCACTTGGATAATAATTCGCTAGAAGCATGAAGGCTGACATAATACGTCACTTCTTGGTAAAAGAAGCCTACAGGGTCTTATTTCTGGGCCAGAAAGCATACAGCAAAAGGAGAATGGTCATCAGTGGACAATTCACTTTTGGAGCTTAATAAACTCAGGAGAGGCGTAGGTGGGGAGAAATAGTGTCTACAAAAATTATTTGGCTACTTGAGAGCATCCAAAAAGAAAGAGAACCAGAGAATTCTTTCCACTGAGCGTTTAAAACACTCCGGCTGAGCAGACTGTACACCTCCTTGGGCTCCCAGATGGCCAGAACGTGTGCTCCATCCCATCCAAGCTCCAAGCAATGCGTGTGAGTTGCTAGAGCTGTGCTTGAAAGTGTGCCTGAGGTCTGGGCTCAGCAGACAATAGTGTCAGACTCATAGACTGAGGTCTGCTTGAGTTCAGTGCTCAACGGAGTGAAGAAATATCTACGCGCAGTGTTGTGCTTGCTTCTGTCTCCTCTGATTCTTCCTTTACCCAGGGAGGGATCAAAGCTCACAGAGGGTGAGGTATAGTGGCCTCTCTTCTCCAGTTTTGCTGTTTTGTGATTTCAGTTGCCCACTCATGGTCCCAGAAAATACAAGATGGACAATTCTAGAAATTACAAATTCTAAATTCTGAGTAGCATGATGAAATCTCATGGCAATCATCTGGGGTATAAGTCACCCTTGAAACAGCCAATCCACTTACATGCAATACCTACTTATTAGTCACTTGGTTGCTGTGTGGGTTACCAGATACAATGCCACAGTATTGATGTGTTTGTGTTCAAGTGATCCTTACTTTATGTAAGAATAGTTATGGTAGCAATTTTATGGTAGTATATTGCTCTAACTTCTATTTCATCACTATCCATTAGTGTTAATCTCTCAATGGATCTAACTTAAAGTAAGCTCTCCCTTAGGCTGTACATAGAGGAAAAAGCATAGTACATACTGAGCTCAGAGCTACCTGCAGTTTCAGGATACATTGTAGGTCATGGAACCCACCCCCAGGAATCAGTAGGCTGCTGGAACTTGTTAAACGTTCTGCTTCTAAGCTAAGGCAGAAAACCTGAATCCAGTTATCAACCCATGATATCTTAGCAGGTGGTTTATTTTTGAGATCTTATGCAAAACTCACCTTAAAGTCATCAAAATTGAGTTAAAGAATAGAAAGTATGGATAGCTTTCCTATATCTAGCTATATATTAAATATCAGAAAGTTTCCTTATGTTATATCATTTTCTAGCTGGGATTCCACAACCCAGGAAATGCAAGCTGGTATGCACAGTGCAAACTGGCTCACAGGCCATATGGTTTTTATTGTGAAAATGACTTAAGATTCCTTTAGGTAGGGGGTATACATTTTTACTTGCCCCCAGGGGTCCGTCAATTGCCTACTGCTTTATTTTGTTGAGGCCTCAAATTTGCTTCTTGAATCATAAACAAAGGGAATTTGATTAAAGGCCAAGGCAAACACAGCGATTCAGCCAAGCCGTTGTTTGAAATAAACAACCATTTTTTTTCGCCTCAAAGGCAGTGACTATAAAACAATTATTTCAGCTAAGTATCTCTCATCTATATTTCATCTCAGAACATTCTTGGAAAGGTTTAATCATCTCACAGCCCTGGGAAGGGCTCTTCACACATATTTGATCAAAATGTTGAAAGACACTATTAAGAAAATGATAGCACCTGGTTCCTGGCATTTATTCAGATTGCAGAAACCATTAGATTAGCCATCGAATCCTAATGGTTAGCAGAGGTTCTGGTTAGCTCATATCTTTTTTTCTTCTCTCATGTTCTGTATTTAATGAGACTAATTTGTTATTTTGTGGGAGGGTTTATTTCATCTTTAGGTTACAGTCCATCATCAAGGGAAGCCAAGGCAGGAACTCAAGGGAGGAGCTTGAAGCAGAAACCATGGAGGGATGCTGCTTACAAGCTTATTCCCAGGCTCACAGTTAGCTATCTTTCTTTTCCTTCCTTCCTTCCTTCCTTCCTTCCTTCCTTCCTTCCTTCCTTCCTTCCTTCCTTCCTCCCTCCCTCCCTCCCTCCTTCTTTCCTTCTTCTATCTCCTCTCTTTCTCTCTTCCTCTCTCCCTCCCTACCCCTCTCTCCTCTCCCTCTTTTAATTTTGTTTTGTTTTTCCGAGACAGGGTTTCTCTGTATAGCCCTGGCTATCCTGGAACTCACTTTGTAGACCAGGTTGGCCTCAAACTCAGAAATCTGCCTGCCTCTGCCTCCCAAGTGCTGGGATTAAAGGTGTGTGCCACCACCGCCCAGCTGTAATTTTTGAGATTATAATTTAATTAAAACATTTCTCCCCTCTCTTCCATCCAAAGCCCTCCATATACCCTCCCTAATCTCTTTCAAATTCAGACTCCCTTTTCACTAGTGTTATTGTATCTCATCCTAAGTAGGACCTATTCAGTGTTTATAATGTTATGTGTATATTTTCAGGGTTGACCATTTGGCACTGGATAAACCAATCAGTGTGCTCTTTCCTCAGTTGACCCTAGCTCTTTGTGTAGGGTTGAGGCCTTGAGGGCATCTCTCCATCTGGTTTGGCATGTTCACTGATGTCATTCTTGTTCAGCTCACGGTTGAGCTGTCATGTTGGTGAGACTTTATGGGTGTAGCTTCTGACAATACTAGGAGATACAGTCTCACAGTAAACTCCCAAATATTCTGGCTCCAATATTCTTTGTGCAATGTTCTCTGAGCCTAGGTAGGAGAATGTTTTGTGGATGTACCCACTGGGACTAGGCTCCATAACTCTGCATTTCAAGGCAGGCAAGACAGCTCAGCTAGTAAAAGCAATTGCTGAGAAAGCATGAGTTCAATCCCTGGATCACAGAGGTGGAAGAAGAGAACCAACTCCAGAAATTTGTCCTCTGACCTCCATATATTCTTCATGGCACACACAAGCACACTCTTGTGTGTACAATAATAATAATACTTGAAAAATTTCAAACACAGAAAAGTTATAAAACAATATAAAGGAAATCCTATTGACCATTTACCTAGATGAACCCGTCAGTGGCTGAATGCTTACATATTTACTACTCTCTGTAGATAATTTAGACATATGGTTAGGCATATTTAATTATCTTATTTATTTATTTATTATTGTGTGTCTATGGTGTGTGTGTGAGTATGTGTATGTGGTTCACACTCACCATGGTGTATGAGTGTGGAGATCAGAGGACACCTTTGTGGAGTTAGTTCCCTCCATTCATCTTTACACACATTTGGGAATCAAACTCAGGACATCATCAGTGAACAACAAACACTTTACTCACTGAGCCATCTCATCAGCCCTGGTATATTTTTCCTGCATTACTTGAGAGCAGACTTTTACTCCTAAATACTCTGTAGTCTGTTTCCATGAATTTTAATATCTATATCTCTATATATTTTCAACTTGTAGATCTTATCAAAATTGTATTACTTTCCCCCATACTGTGTTGGTAACAAAACATTTTTTATGGTTATAAATACAATCCAGGATTACTTGTGCATTTAGTCACTATATTCCTTCATTTCCTTTAACAGGGTCCAATTTCTCAGCCCTTTGCAACTTTCATCATACTTAATTGCTTTTGAAAGATAAAGGCAATATTTTATAGAAGTATTAGTTAATTCAGACTTTTTACTGTATCCTTGTGATTAAATTTATATTGGGAATGTTTTGGAGCAGGGATAATGGGCAATACTTTCTCTGACATGATTAAATCACTGAAACAAAAAAAAAATTAGTTCTTTGCTTTTTAGTGCAGGCAGATATTCCAAGTTCATTTTGTTCTCCCTGTGCCTTGACCCTAGAGTCTGCATTCTCCACTGCTTCCAGAAATCACAGTTCTCTTTAGTGGGGAATGCCATTCAGAAACAAGAGCTAAGTGCTAGGTGTAGACCTTCCAGCCTCCAAGCTAGGTGGATACTTTGTATGCATTCTTGAATTTTATCTAACAAAAGTTTAATATTTCTACTAAAATTGAACCTATAAACTCTTTTTATAAATGATAGCTTAGCAATAAACACTTAGCACAGCCTAAGCAGATACTGAATATCTGTGGGTTTGAATGTTGTTTTGATATTGGCAATACTGTTTTTAACCATGTTTTAAGTCAGTTGATGTATCATTCAATATTCATAGGGATTTTCTTTCTCAACTGACACCAACACTTGGCATTCCCAGAAACTTCTCTTCTACAGACTCTTTTCCAGGCCCCAAAGAACCATCCCATTATAAAAGGAGAAGGTATATACTAACCACACCCACTTTTCTCTTATTTGAGATAAACCCTTACTGTTTTAGTGATCAGAGACTAGAAGAAAAGAAGGCAGGACAAAAAAGGGAAGTGTTGGATACTTTTATAGCTAACCAATAATTTATGCTTGCCCTAGGAAGAAAACCTTAGAACTGTCGTTCTCAAAAACTAATCGAAACAGGTATGGTGGCATGTGCCTTTATCTGCAGACTTAGGAGGCAGAGACAGGCTAATCTCTGAGCTTTAGGCCAGCTTGGTCTCTATAGTGAATTCCAGACCAGTCAAGGTTACCCAATAAGAACCTGTATCAATAAACCAACCAGCCAACCAGCCAACCAACCAATACTCAAATAAATGAGTCAAAAAAGTACAGTATCTTACTCATAGGTTTCAAGGTTATTTGGAGATTTTTCTACCAGGTAACTGCTTGGTGCATATCCTTCATGCCTGTAAAAAGGAAAACACGTGTTGATTAGCAGAGGAGTGATTTTCATATCTTCATTTAATAGATTTAATCCACAGATGTCATTTAAGAATGGGAACCCTCAGAATTTGGCTTTTGTGATAAGGCATAAGAAATTGAGATAGCTGATAAAAGTAACAAAGCTATATTCATGGTTGAGAGCAACATGCTCCACCAAAAAATATAAAATATAATAAATAACACATGGCTATTTTACTTACAAGGCTCTGCTTGCTGCCTGCTCTCAACATGAAATTTCCTCGATTGGAAAAATTACCTCTCAAATGGTATTTTCTATAATTAATTTTTGTGATAAACAGTAAGTTTCCACTTTATGCCATCACTTCCCAGTAAGGCAATCAAAATAATTAAGATATAAAAACCCAACTTTCCCACCACAGGTCCTTAAAACTGTTCCCAGTTGCTGCTATATACATGCTTAGATTTAAAATCTCCCTAACTGAGCATCTTTGGACAAAGAACCAGGAGAAAAAGGATGAGGTCAAGCTGAGCAGACGGCCTACGCCTGTGGTCTTAGTACTGAGGAGGCTACAGAATAATAACACAGAATATAACACAAAATAAATAACACAGAAGAATATAACACAAAATAAATAACACAGAAGAATATAACACAATATAAATAACAGAGAAGAGGCTGCAGAAGGGACTCAGTGGTTTAGAGCACCTGTTGCGCTCTTTAAGCTCTCACCTTTCTTACTCTCTAGCCTTTCTTCTCTCTTTCCCTTCCCCCCCTCTACACGTGGTCATGGCCGGCCTCTCTCTTTCTACCTTTTCTCCTTCCCCTGCCTTTCTACAATAAAGCTCTAAAACGCACTTGTTGCTCTTGCAGAGGTCCTGGGTTTGACTCCCACAAGCACCAACATGGAATTATAACCACCTGTAACTCCAGACCTAATGCATACACATGGTACTTCTTAATACTAACACCTGATATTAGTATATTAGAATATTGGTCACAGTAATTGTTTCATATTAGACAAGGACTCTTTAGATGTTTTCCATCCACACCCCACAGTAGCATTTCATTCGTAGGTCATTAGCCTTGCCCGTACATCAGTTAATGACTGCTCTCATAACAGAGTCTCAGGTGCTGTCTGAGACTTTCTAACATGACCGCTGCTCTGGATCATCCTTGCGTGCATTTTCTTTCCACTTACATCACAATGTGGTGTATTTCAAATGTATTAAAAAAAAACTCAAGATCATAACAGAGCAAGTGGGAAATACAGGGGCATTTAGACAAGTTGAGGACAGTGGCTTAAGACGTGGTGCAGGGAGTGGGGGTGGAGTTGGAAGCATCTCTGCTCAGCCTCCCGGCAGTGAGCGGAAGGAGATGGGGCATTCCTTCCCAGAGTTGTTTTGTTCCCGCAGTAGCCATGCGCAGCTTGCCTTACCCATTTTTGTCTTGAACCCTCCACCAGTGGATCTCGGAGCTGTCCAGCAGGTAGTACTCTTCATCACACCGCAGCGCGAGCTCCTGAGGGTCGTTGGGTTGGTAGTCGTACAAGGCAATGACCAGGGTTTCTTCAGGTTCCTGAAATGACCGCTGGGGAAGAGACCACAAAACCAAGCAAAGACAAGAGCAGGGAGTGAGTCCATGGGATGCTGGATTTAGGTTAGGTCAGCCTGTCGGCTCCCTCTATCCACTGGGGTCATTTGCAGAGGCATCTGCTTTCGTCAAAGTAGGCATTCTGTGTGAGTTAGAATTGTGGTGGTACACACAGCAGCAGTCCCTCATTTCCTGCATTCTGTGAGGTAGATGCTGATCCCAGTGAATTTCAAAAAGCCATTTACTTTTCACAGAAATCTATTTGTTCCTGTGTTGGCTCATCTGATTCACAGGCTTGCCAAGATCCATCAAATCAGAGGCTAGCAGGGCCTCAACAGCCCATTTTACCAACACTTTAATTCAGAAAGGGAAATCAGATCTTATGGCTGGGAATAGACACAGCCCATTCCCAGAGAATTCATCTCAATGTTTCCTCCACAGTAACACATGGCTTCCTCCTTCTGCTTGCAGAAACCTTGGCCTATGCCTATATCCCATGCCACATTTCAATTAGCATAAGATATTAATGACATGGAGAACAGCTCAGGAGATAAACAACCGCCAGAGATCACGGTGAGCACACTGAGAACTGAGTGACAGGTTTAGGAATGGGGTACATATGGGAAAAGATCGAGTTATTGGTTAGAAGGTGATGTAGTATTGAGAAGTCACAAATTTTCCAAGTACACTAAACTCTGGATATTTATGGAGCTTGAAATAAGGTGGTGGGCTGGGCCCTCCGGGGAACTAAGACCCTGTGGACCTGAGTCCATGCATAGAACCAGCAGATGGACGAACTGTGTTCAAGCCTCCTGAAGAAGGTACCAGAGGGGTGTGTTGTTTATGTTACTTTAGAGCCAACTCTCTGATTAACCCTTAAATGAAAAAGGCAAAAGGCTAGGGCAGAGTTTCAGATGCTGGTGGTAGACTTCCCAGGGGTTGTGGAGAACACAGAGTGGGATGGTCAGATATTACCACATGTACTACAGGTATTTAAAAGGCAAAATGCAAGAATGTTCTGCAGTGTCTCACAGCCTTTCCAACTTCTGAATGCCCTAGTAGATATCCACATGGGAAAATCCCTGCACAGAATACACAAGAGGCCTCTGTTGCACAGTGGATAGCTCATTGGACTTTTACAATATTCAAAAAGAACCAAAGGCCGAGTCCCACTTTAACCCAACCCAAGGGGCCAGTTTTTCCAGGAGTGACACTACCTCTGCATTGAGGGCTTACACTTGGTTTACTTTAGAACGCTTCGGGGGAATTGCTTGCCATTCTGGAAAACCTTATTACTCATGGAAACACTAGAAGCGAACCAGCAAGAAAACATCCCTGTATCTATTGCACTTAAAGTTCCCAAATACAGTGGGGTCTGTCAATGAGTTTGGCAGTAGCTTACTTCATCATGACTTCCCGTACACTCATAGTGCCATATTTAGATTTATAAATACAATATATTCTGTTTTTTTATGTCTTCAATATTATACTTCTTGATTCTCTTTAGATGTATTTGTTTTAATAAGTTGTACTATTTAAGATTTTTGAAAAAAATTATTAGATATTTTCTTTATTTACATTACAAATTTTATAAGATTTAAAAAAATATTTATTTTTTGTTTTCTTCATGCATATGTGTGTGTCTATCTGTGTGCATACCACATGAGTATTGGTGCTCTCAGAGGTCAGAAGAAAGCATTAGATCAGTTAGAGCTGGAGTTTCAGATAGCTGGCTGTGAGTATCCCATACGGGTGTAGGAACAGAACTTGGATCCTCTCAAAGAGCAGTCATTGCTCTTTACTGCTGAGTCATCTCTCTAGGCACTACTTAATGGATTTTCCCTCAGGGTAACTGAAGGATCTTTACAAAGCATTTCTCATAAAATGGGGGCATTAGGTATAGTGTGGTTCAGAATCGCTAGATTAAATCAAGAGCTGGCATTTGTAGAAAAAGAAGGCTCAAGAAGGACAGATTGAGGCTCTGGGTGTATAGAAGAGGCTTGCAGTAGATGAAGGTCTTGTTTCTTGGTCATTCTACTGCATAGCTAAGAACAGTCTGGCCCCTAGGAGCTCTCCTGGTTGTAGGTGAGCAGAACTCCACTATGCTGAGAGACCTTACAGGTCAGGCAGAAGTGGAAAAAAAAAAGTTCCTTGCTTGGGAGCAAGGGAGAAGGGCACAAGCAGACACATTTATATGGTCCCTTAGACGCTCTTCTGGGTTAACTAGACCTGGTATGATGTGCTGAGCTCTGTGGATGAGAGAGCTGGGAGTAACTCAGGTTTAGACATCTGGAACTGACCTCATGTACACCCACAAGATAGAAAGCCTGTGATTATGGGTTCAAATGACCATTGATATCCTCCGTCTTCACTAACAACAACTACACTGTTCCTCTGGAGGGCAATTCCACAGTCTTCCTAAAGTAGAACAAGTCTTGGCTAGCCTTAGCTATCAACCTGATAACAACTAAGAATTATCTTAGAAGAGAATTGAGAATTGAGGAACTTCCTAGATCAGATTGGCTTATGAGCATGTCTGTGGGGGACTGCCTCATTGTTGATTTAGGAGGGCCCAGCTCACCGTGGGCATCACCATTCCTTAGGCAGGGAGCCCTGAAAAACATAAGAAGGCTAGCTAGGAAAGAAGCACCTGTGGTTGGCTTTGAAGTGGGTTCCTTGGTTGGAGGTAAGGCTGTATAGACTAGCAATCAAGCCTGCCTACAAGTTCCTGCCTTGAGTGGATGCCTTACCTTTCCTCAATGATAGACTATGACTTGAAATTTAAGCCAAATAAACCGTTTCCTCCCCTAAGCTGATTTTGGTCAGGTTATCTTACAACAGCAAGAGAAATGAAGCTGGGACAGAGCATATGGCCTGAAAGCATGATGTTAAATATTGTTTCTCTATATGACAACCTGAGATGCCATTGCCCTGAAGGTAAGAAGGGGAAGAGAAATGACAATGTGGCAAGGAATAAGAGAAACATTGCAATGGTTTTAGACATGTGGACGGCATGGAGGACTCCAAACCCGAGTGATGAAAGTGCTCACCATACACCACAGGCACTGCATCTCTAAGGAGCCCTAAAGTCCCAGTGGTGGAGTTGGAGGAGTGATGGACAAGCAGCATGTTCTGGCTTTATTTTCCCTGACACTGAGGGCAAGGGAGGAACAGGGTCACTTCAGAGAGAGCAGTGGGTTTGGGTGGGTCTCCTAAGGGGAAAAGCAAGGGCAGTGGGCTTCCAAGTCACAACTGCCAGGAGGTCAAAAAGAACAGCAGATGCAGGCTCTCTGCAACAATGTGTCTCTGTGGGGATGTCTGAGTGTCAGCTGAGGAGAGGCAGGAGGATTTGGTTTCCCTTTTGAGGATGCTGTCAGTTTTGCACCATTACTTTGTTGGCTGGAGGTGAAAATCAGTGCTCATTCTCCAGGAGGAAGCATGAGGAGGACAAAGTGGAAGTTTCTGCGGGTGTGTACCCGAATGGGAGCACTGATGTGGCCAGAATGTGAAGGCTGATAGTTTCCTTAGTTTTTTTTCTCCAGAGTTGCCTCTTTGTCAAGCCATGTAAATCAGTTTACCATAGAGCAGTGCTTCTCAAACTTGAGTAGAGCTCAGAATCACAGGAACTAATTAGTACAGTTAGAGCCTGTCCCCCAGGGTTATGGCTGTCGTAGATCTCGGTGTGTTCTTAGGGCTGTGCATCCTTACATGCCCTCCAGTGTGGCTGATGCTGGAGGTCTATGGTTGGAGAACAACCACTTCCCAATCCATACACCAGAAACTCCAGGTCCTGTTAGTAGGCTACCTGGGTAGCCTTGGGGAAAGCCTTAAGACTTCTTGGCACTTGATTTGCTAAGTTTGAAAGTACTTAGGAATATATAAAGTATTATCAGGGGTTTGTCTCTCGAGTGCTCTATGGTGAGGCATAAAAAGTAGCCTGGTATCAGTATTTTTGGACTGTGTATAGCAAGGTGGTGGCTCAGAACCTCAGTGGTCCTTTTAGTGGATGGACCTACTTAATTAGTGGTTCTAAACCTGTAAGTCTTGATCCCTCTGGGGGTCAAACAACGTTTCACAATGGTCACACATCAGATAGTTACATAATGATTCATAATAACAGCATAACTACAGTTGTAAAATAGCAATGAAAATAATTTTATTGTTGGGAGATCACCGTGACATGAGGAACTGTTTTAAAGGGTGACACCATTAGGGAGGTTGAGAACCACTGTAGTATATAGCACCTCCAAACCCAATGTGTTAAGTATACCCCAATAGCTGTCTACCACAAGCACACAGACCTAACAGACACAGAGACCACAGTTGAGTTTACAGCACACCAGCCCACCCCACTTACCCTGACCACAGCTGGGCTTACAGCACACCAGCCCACCTCACTCACCCTGGGCTCACAGCACACCAGCCCACCCCACTTACCCTGGGCTCACAGCACACCAGCCCACCCCACTTACCCTGGGCTTACAGCACACAAGCCCACCTCACTCACCCTGACCACAGCTGGGCTTACAGCACACAAGCCCACCTCACTCACCCTGACCACAGCTGGGCTTACAGCACACAGGCCCACCCCACTTACCCTGGGCTTACAGCACACCAGCCCACCTCACTCACCCTGTTGTCTTCAGGAGTAGGAGGCAGAGGCTTCTTTGAAGCTGAAACAAGAAAAACAGAGAAAGAATATGAACATGAAACCCCAGCTTTTCAGAGAAAAGGGGCCCTAGGAGAGGAGGAGAGAAAGGGGCAGAGGGAGATGATGAAATAGAGACACCAGAATCAGCTTTGGTAGAACCTGTCTTTTGTCTTTTGCACTTGCTAGTTTCTAATCCCCTTTTCTAAAAGATACTAGAAACTTCCAGAAGTCAGTATTTTGGGACTTCCTTCTGTATCCACTGACTGGGGAGGGGCCAAGATTTGGGCTCTTCTCTGCAGGTAGAGACTTCCATGAATACATATGTCACCTTCTGAGCTCAGGAGTGGGAATATGTGACTCAGAGACAGTGACTCACTACCTTCTGATGCCACTGTGGGTTTGATGAGGTGGGAGGGCTCCATGCTTTCGGAGTGGGCTGAGATTGCTTTTAGTTGTCTTGAGGCATTTAAGTATATGGTCTTGATGCCTCATTAAAACTACACACCTTCAAACGGATCCCTCTTTCTCTCTTATTTGTATCTTCATGTCTTCTTTCACGCAGCTCTCATCTTTACTGCTTCTTTACTCTTTTCTTTCCCTTTCTGCTTCCTTTAGCTCTATCTCTTAGTTGATCTATGAACCATATTCCTTATGCTATACACATCACAGGCCAGGCCTCTTAAATGGACCAAAAGTGTGTGTGTGTGTGTGTGTGTGTGTGTGTGTGTGTGTGTATGTGTGTGTGTGTGTGTGTGTGTGTGTGTGTGAGAGAGAGAGAGAGAGAGAGAGAGAGAGAGAGAGAGAAGTAGTATGTAAGGCATGGGATGTGTGTGCAGCTTGCAGCTTGTAGTTCAGTACAAAGATCGTTTTAAGCACTGGAGATAAGAGAATGGGCTGTATATGCAGGCTGGAAAGTTTCCATCTCTACACATGGTAGATTTGAAGATAGCCTACATCTCATGGACGTGGTAGGTAAGACTCATATGCAGACACTGGAGCTCAATCCCACTGGCGTGTGTATACGAAGAACAAAGAAATCATATACAACCAGAACTCTGGCTTCTGGGTTGGGATTATTAAAAATTCAGTGGTAGATCATTTGTATCCAAGAATCACAGGTTTAATCACCAGCAACACACACACACACACACACACACACACACACACACACACACACGCACACACAGAGTGGGGAGGTGTCACATCTGGTTTCTATTTAGCCTGGGACCTGCACTAGGAAACTGGATTAACCCTAGCATGACCAGAATGAGCCCCTTCTCTGCCTGGTTATCTGTGACGGGTCACTTTCTCTTTCCATAGTGATCTTACTCCTTCTGCTCCCAGTCTCCCTCTGTGTAGTTAGGACTGGCTATGGTGGCAGAATGTATGTTGTCAGGTCATTTCCTCTCAACCATTCTGCTGTTTCTCAGTTGCTGCTAGATTTCAGACTCAGATGCCTTCGTCACAAATAAAAGCTACTGGACTCAGTTACCATTCACCGAGAGCTTGTTAAGGGCTGGAAACGAGCTAAGAGTTTTCCAACAGTCTAATGAGTTTTCCAACAGTCACTCAAAGCAGGGGCCCATTATTCTATCCATTGATGAAATCACCTGAGAGGCTCAGAGAAGTTAAGGAACACGTAAAGTTACACAACGGAGAAAAGGATGTGGCTAGGACTTTTTTTTTTAAATTTCAAAGCCTTATGCTCATAGACTATTGATGTATGCAACACTAGAAATCTTATGAGCCTTTTTCCCAGGAATATAATGTGCTGTGTGCACAGTGAAGTACGCTTTTCAAAATTGCTTGCCATCCTGCTAAAACCATGGGGAATTGTTCTATTTAACTAAGTCAGAAGAGATGGCAGTGGGTTGCTGTGCAAAAGCAAAGTTATCAGCCAAATGGCTGCACCACACAAACATGACCATTTTGTTCAGCTACTGGGGACAGCGTGGAGGAGCTTACAAAGACCAGCCCTTCTCGAGGGTAGTCATAGTGCGTAACTCAACCACTTGCAGCACCTCAGCCACATATCTCAGAGCGAGGGAAAGCCTGTGAAACCGGCTGTGGAACACTGCAACCAATATGGTGATAAATGCAAAATGGAAGCAGACTAGAAGGGGATGCAGCGGGGGATTACATCACCTTGGGGTTCTGAGACCTCTCTCAGGCCACTTTAGCACTGAGGGCATTAGGGACCCCAGGTCACCAGATGACTTCTCCAAGGGTCCAAAGAAGCATCCCAGGAAGGCATCAGAGGCCAGCTCTGGCTCTGGGAGGCTTCCTCTCAGGAGCCAGGCATCCTGCCAGCCCTGTAAGGAGAGTCACACAACCAAACCTTCTGTTCTTTCTGCTCGGACACAGCCAGCAGGATCGAAAGCACCAAGGAGCAGGCACTGACCTCTACAGTGCTAAGTATTATTCATGCAGGTCAGCAGATTGATGACCTTGGTTCTTTCTTTCCCTAGTGCAAGGTGAAAAGCTGTGGTTTTTAAAGTGGTGTGGAGAGTCTGTGACTCAGGAAGCCATGGAAAACCCAACTATGTGTTATATCTGCCTTGTGTTAGGGCATTAAAAACCACAGGGTGAGAAATAGTATCAGTGGTAGGAGAGGCTGAAAGATGAGAAAAAATGCAAGGACAGCAATTAATCATGTGACCTTGAACTGCACAAGGTTGTCCATCTCCCCTGAGACAGCTATGAAGATGCAAAGAACGATGCCGTGGAGTGCATTTGAGTAGAGCTACAGCTGGTGGGAGGTGGACGTCTCCAAGTTGCCGTGGTATTAGATAAAAATCAAGACACCGTCTAAAACCCCAGGGCTGAGCTTTTGATGGAAAAACCAAAAACAAACTTTTTTAAAAATTTGGTTCTACTTTGCATTTAGATTATGGATTCATTTTATCTGAGACTATGTAGGTCAAGGGCAAGTCTGAGGGCCAGGAAGGAAGAAGCCAGAGTTAAAATTAAGGAGGTTTTTTCTCTCTCCTTTAAGCCTTTAGAGTTGAATTATATAATTAGACATATGCATGGTGTGAAGTCACTAAAAGAAATAAATATTGTGTACTTGGCTGTCTCTATACTTTAAGATCTAAGAAGACAACCTGGGCAGTGGTGGTACATATTTTAATTCCAACACTCGGGAGGCAGAGGCAGGCAGATCTCTGTGAGTTCTAGGCAAGCTTGGTCTACAGAGTGAATTCCAGGACAGCCAGGGCTACAAAAAGAAAAAAACAAAACAAAACTCCAAGACTGTTCAAATTCTCCAACAGGCTACTGAAATACTTCTCAAATTTTACTGTGTCTCTAGTCCCCCACGGATCTTGTTAAAAAGAATATTCTGATCTAGCAGACTAGGCAGGGCCATATATATTATATCTATAAGTAGCTCCTAGGTAGTATAGGTGGTTGACCAATGACCACACTTTGAGTATATCAGTTTTGACATGGAAAAGCATGAAAGACCCGGGTGGTGGTAGATAGAGAATTCTGGAAACAGAATTTAGCCATCCATTTTTAATGCCCTGCGGGTGGGAAGCTGCAATGGTTTCCTCTTTATCTCTTTCCCCAAATCTTACCATTCTTGGATGGGTCGTAGGGAGCACAGCCTACAGCAGGCTTCTCCAGCTGGGAGCAGCACCTCCATCGCCCGTCCATCCAGAAATTAGGGTGATACTTGGATACCAGGCTGTTGTTATTCCTCGTTTCTGAAAGAATTAGTAGCAACTGAGGACTCATTTCTAGACCGGTTAATGAAACATCACCCACCTTCCCACTCCCTGAGACTGGACCGCGACCCATGTCCCAAGTCCTAACTGAAACAGTCAGGCAACCCCGTAGGTTGTTTACTCGGGGAGCATGGGCTAAATCAGGCGGCGGCAGTGGATCTAGCTTCTTTTATGTATCTTCTTCCAGTTGGCTGTGTCCATAGGATGGGGAGCCCTGGTCTGAGCCTCAGTTTCCCCAGATTTCCCTGTTATGCCATCAACTGGGTGAGTGGGCTCTATAATGAAGCCTTGAGGGGTTAAGGAGAAAGTCGGGAGGGTGGGAATTACCATCTCTTTCTCTTTGAATGACAGCAACTTTGCCTTTTTATTTTCAATTAAGAAAAGGTTTCATGTCCTTAAAACTGAGGACATAGTTAAAGTTCAGATCCTCTTTTCTATCTCCTATGTCCCAGGATTCTAGGTAGGTACCACCATGTCATGTCTGTATAGTGTTGGTGTTACAACCCAGGGGTCCCATGCATGGTAATTAAGTAGTCTACCAACTGAGCTGCCCTGAGGCCCTCTAAATTTGCTTCTGTTCTTTCTAGGCTTATGGCATTGCAGTAAAATTTGTTAGGAATAAGTGGGAGTCTGTTAGTGAAAAACAAGAACCCCCCCAACATTAGTCAATCTCTAACGCTCCTTCAAGTTTTGAAATTCATATCAAAACCCCGCTGTAAGATACAGGAGAGCGAGTGTAGCTAGGGTTCTTTATTGGCTTTGACCTGGTGTCCGTTTGTGAGCCACGGCTACTGGGCTGTTGGGTCCTATCCCATTTCAGACTGATTTGACCCTGGAAACGTGTAAGTTATCACTTTAGCCTTATTTTCCAGACAAGAGTGTTGTGGCTCCAGGCAGAGTAAGGGGCTTGCTTCCTTTCTTCTCATGGCTGCTTGGAGACAGGTCTCCCGACACACTGCAGGCTTCAGGCTAACGGTAAGCACAGCAACACTGAGCGGGTCCTGTTCTCAGGTGAGAACTTTTAAAGGTACCGTACATGTCCTAACTCATTTGATCCTCACAACAACCCTAAGGCTGTGCTTAGGTAACTTTTATAGCCGAGGAAATGGAGGTACACGAAGGTCCAGGTAAGATACTAACAATCAACACTTTCCAGATTTTCACTGTAGCAGCCTGTCTCCACATCCCGCGGACTTAAACACTGGGTGAGTTCTAATTATGCTGTCAGGAATTTGAGGCTGAAGAAGTAGCTAACTGGGCAGGGTGGTGCGCACCTGTAATTCTAGCATTAGGGAAATGGAGGCAGAAAGATCAGGAGTACAAGGTCAGCCTTGGCTACATAGAAAATTGGAGGCCAGACTGGGTTCCATGAACCCCTGACTAGAAAACAAACATACATACGCACACACACATACACACACACACACACACACACACACACACACACACACACACACACACACAAATGCTTCCTGGGCGCTGGCTATGGTTGCTAGTTCTAGGTGTTTTACCCACTGCAGCTGTGCAGAGAGATTCTGAGTGCCCTTCCCTATCTTGTTTAACAGCTAGGGATACTGCAGTTAGGAACTTGCTCGTGAACAGAAGGAAGAGGCAGGATGCCACCCCTGTGATCTAACAGGAGGGGCTCCCGCTCTAACCTTCTATGCTCTCCTAGAGTAAGCAAACCGTTTTAAAATGCCAGATAGTAAATATTTTAGTTTTGACTGGCCAAGAGGCAAAATCAAGGGTATCGTGTGGGTGCTTATATAGTCCTTTGAAATGTCTTAAAAATACAGAAACTGTTTTTAATCTTGAAGCCTTACATGAACAGGTGGTGAGCTGGATTTGGCCAATCCATTGTTGCTGCTCCTGGGCCCATGACAGACAGTGACCAATAATAAAGGGAAAAAATTTAAACACCAGCTGCTCATGGAGTCTCCTGTGTTCCTTCATGGAGCCCAAGCCCAGCCCAGGATCAAGGCCCCGGTGACTCAGCACAGGAGTTTAATTACCTTCTTTAAGGGTCAGCACCCAGCGCTGCCGACTCTCACAGTCCGGAGCAAACACATACAGGAGGTAGTTGTCATGCACAACCTGGAAGTACACAAGAGTCCAAGATGAACAGGGCACACAGAAAAGGGGAGTCCAAGATGAGCAGGGCACCCAGAAAAGGGGAGTCCAAGATGAGCAGGGCACCCAGAAATGGGGAGCCCACAATGAGCAGGGCACCCAGAAATGGGGAGCCCATGTCAGGTCCATCTCAATATTTATCATCATTTAATCTGGGTGACTTGGGAACCAGTGTGTTTTTCATCAAAATGCCTGGGTGCTGTGTCATTGGGGTGACCTTCCACAGGCTAGATGGCTTCTCTTGGGTGTCATGCCACCAGGAGGTATAAACAGGAGAAAGAAAAGTTGGTTTCCTGACTAGATACCATGTTCCTATTGGATCTTAATTTTCAGTCATTAGAGAGACCTTCCCAGTGTATGGAAGAGTAGATGACAGAAATTGACTGAATATTCTCTTAAAATTCTTAGTGAAGCCTGTGTGTTAGCCCACCTTTCCTCAGTGGTAGCATCCTGCAGAATCCAAGTGAGAGTCTAAAGCAGGAGACTATTAACCAAGCCATGGGTCTTCCAAGCCATGGGTCTTACAAGCCATGGATGGGTCTTCCAAGCCATGGGACTTTGAAATGTCATTAGTACCAGCCCTCCTCCTCAATCATTTGTGATTGGCACATTTAATTACTGGAACATTTAATTTCTGCTGTTTCTTTTACTTTCATCTTTACAACTTCCACCTCAGGCTGAGTATGATAGGGCATCTGTAATCCTAGCACTTGGGAGGCTGAGGCAGAAAGATTCCAAGTCCCAAGCCAGCCTGGTGATATGAAAAAGAAGAAAAAAAGGTGTGTGTGGGAGGGAGAAGAGACAGGAAAAAGATGGTGACCAACTCACTGGGGCTACTTTTTTTAGTTTAGTTTTTTTTTAAAGCTCTTTTCTGTGTCTCATTTAAAATGGACCATCTAGGAGAGAGATGGAGCTCAGAGCTTGAACACCTGCCTAGTGTATGCTCAGGACGTTAGGTTCGATTCCCAGCACTGGAAACAAAATAGCCTAGGACTATCTGCCTTCTGCTGGGCAAACAAGAGAGGTGTCTGGGAAGTGGGAAGAGATAAGTACAATCAGTAGTGAACAAGATAAAGACTAAAAGGTACATTTACCCGTCAATGGAGAAAGATCTGTGACCTGTGATAGCACGGCTCTCTAGTAGCAGGTGGCCACTCAACATTTACAGTGTTGCCAAAGTAGTAACCCGCAAGCTGGATTTTAAAATCAATCAGTCCTTCTTTCTTTCATTCTCCCCCTATCACTGTGTGTGTTTTTGAGTGTGTGTGCATGCAAGTGCACATTTACACCTATCATGAGAGTATATCATGCCTTGAATGTGGAGGTCAGAGGACAATTCTCAGAGTTCTTTCCACCCTCTTTCTGAGACCAAGGGATGCAACTCAGGTCATCAGACCTGCACACAAGTGCTTCTGCCTGATAAACCATTTTGTTGACCCTTTTAAAATTATTGCTTATTTAATACCACTTAACCCTTCATCGTCATTTATATTTAAACATTCGCTTTCTGCAGGTGGCAGAAACAACCATCTCCAGATATTTTTCAGATCCTGAAATTTCAGAAACTCCAGGTAAGAAACAGGAATTAGGACCTCTTCAAGGCTGGGGCTGTAGTAAGTGGCAGAGGGCTTACATAACATGTGGAAAGCCCCAGGTTCAATCCCCAGTATCACGGGAAACCAAAAACCTCTTCAAGAGTCTAAGCCTTTGTGGAATGAATGAATGAATGTCACTGGTTGGAAGAAGAACACAAAAGCCTGCCTGTGGGCTTGGTCTAAGCTCTCCATATGGTGGGAGAGCTACCCTTTGTCCATTTCCCTCACTAGAGCTGAGGATTCTAACCATGGTCCAGGCTGTAGTCCTGATGGGCTTACCTGAAAAGGGTATTTATAGTGGCACGGGATGCTAATGTCACTCTTGACAATCTCCACACACTTGATTCTGGAGAGTTCAATGGAGCCCTTCAACGTGCGCTTCTTCTGTGAGGAGATATTACATCCACTTAAGTAATATAGGAGATACTGTTTTTGTGTTAGTTGTTTCCAGAGAATTACTATTAGAGACTTAAGTCCCTTTAAGTGAGAGGAGATTATGCTCTAATGCCGATTGTTTCCAGAAATTTACTATTCAGAAATTTCCCTTCCCTTTGTAAGCCAGCCTCAGTGTTCCCAAACAAATATCCCAAAGTTGCTTCCTGACTCAGTCTGAGAGGGACTCCATGCAAGCTCTTGGGAGAAGGGCCTTTAAAGGGTCATAATGGTCATGATAGGGACTGATTTTCTATTCAGCTAGCCTTAGTGCTACATGCCATGGTCCTGTTGACATAGCAATGTGTGTAACACTCATAGCTTAGCTGAACTGTGTACTCGGTGGGAACAGAGTCACGTGTATTACAACATTCCCTGCTCTGTACTCTCTATGAGCTAATTAGTAATTGTGTTCAGGCTTGGCAGGATAGTGAGATATACTGTTAGTGATGTCTTGGCCACATCTGGCTTTCCCATGCCCCTAGGTTATTCAAAGTTCCACAGTAACATCTTGGCATCACACTCCTGCTCTGTAACTACCTTTGGCCAGCCACTTGGCCCTTCCCCATAAAACTGTGCTGGTCCCAGGCATCCATCCTTTTGGAGCTTACTAGATGTGTTTTCTGAATGACTGATGGTATGTTGTTTGATAATGATGTTCAATGTTACCTGTGTACAAATGCCATTGTCCTTAGGAGATGGGCCATCTGACCCAATGAGACAGATTCTATTTATGGGACTATCCTCTCTAGGGAAGATGAGTTTGGAAAATGCCTTTGGATGGCAGAGCCTTTCTTGAGTGCCTAGAATATGGCTGCCATCGAAAACAGAGTTTTAGTCAACTACAGAAACATCTGTGAAACACGTCATTAGATTGCATTCTTTCTGAAGGGGTAAAACCAGCACAACAGAGGCAGGGTGGGGTCCAAGAGGCTTTGCCTGTCTCTTGTTAGCTCCATGAACTTGGGTGGTTCATCTAACTATCTAACTTCTAAGAACCTTTTTTTTTTTTTTTTTTGAAACAGGGTTTCTCTGTATAGCCTGGCTGTCCTGAAACTCACTTTGTAGACCAGGCTGGCCTCAAACTCAGAAATCTGCCTTCCTCTGCCTCTGCCTCCAAAGTGCAGGGGATTAAAGGCGTGCGCCACCTCTGCCTGGCTCCAAGAACCATTTTATTTATAACTCGTGAGGACAATTCTTTTCCCTTTCAGGTTGACTGGAGCATAAGGTAGGAGGATGTCACTACACTGCCTGGCTTGTGACAAGAGCATTTTACAAAGGGCACTTTCAAAAGAAAGGACTGGCTATTGCAAGAGAACTGTGACACATGGGTAGACTTCTTTAGCACTGGGGATTGTAGCACCATCAATTTCTCCAGAACTGAAATCAGTCTTCAGTTCTTTTTGATCCTCTGCCTGAGAGCCAGTCTTCATTTTCTAGCTGAGGCACAGAGAATGAAAACAATCAAGATGTGAGAAGCAGACCCTGTTGAATGCAGGAGAACTTTGTGGAGTTTCTTTTTCAATTTTCTTTGCAAATAATCATGTTTAAAATAGAAAAACAAATATATTCACAGTTACAAATAAGACAGTATGGAATATTACATGTGAAGTAAATATTTATAGGGGATGTGTTATCCACCCCTTTTCATGATCCTGATGCAGTCAAGATGACAAGTTTGTTTGTTTATAAGTGTATTTTGCGCGTGTGCAAGTGTATGTGTGTGTGTGTGTGTATGTATGTGTGTGTGTGTATGTGTATGTACGTGCGTGTGTGTGTGTGTGTGTGTATGTGTGTGTGTGTGTGTGTGTGTGTGTGTGTGTGTGTGTATGTGTGTGTGTGTATTTGTGGAAATGAGATGAGTTCCTTAACTGCTCTCAACCTTAGGTTTCTGAGGCACAATCTCTTACTGAACCCAGAACCTGACTAGCTAGCCTGTGAGCCCTTCCTGTCACCATCTCCCCAGTGCTGGGATTATAGGTTCACACTGCCAGTGTTTCCTATATGGTTGCTGAGGGATTGAAACTTGGGTCTTCGTGGCTCGGTGACAAGCATTTTACCGATAGAATTGTCTCCCCGACGTATTTTATCTTTCCCCAGCACAATTGTAGGATACATGTAAACAAAAGCGAGCCTCTGCTTTACATGCTGGCCTCAAAGTAGCTTTGTCAACTTAGTTATGTTAATCTCCAGCTTCCACAGCTAGAAAAGAGGCCCCGTGTGGGCCATCACTGAAGTCCTCAGGAGCCACGGTGTGTACATCAGAACAGAAGTGCACAGAGGCTTGTCTATCCTGTCACCATTGCAGTCCCTGACCATTGGTGAGCTGAGGCTGCTTGGTGGCTGACATCATTTGACTCCTTCTTGGAGAGCCTGGTAGAAGGCTCAAGGCCGAATCCAAACAGCTCTGGCTAATGACCCATCTCTCTTTGAAAACTACTGAGTTCCGTGGCACATTCTCAGTGCCTAGTGCACTGGCTGGCCCCTTATGGTGCTTGGCTAGGACCTCATACTGGACTCAGTTTAAACAATCCCAATCAGATTTAAAGCTAATCTATTTGGCAATCCTGGAAATGTTTGTTGAAGGCCAGAAATGAACAAGGCGCCGCTCTGAGTCCAGTAAGCAAAGCAATGAACATTGTCCACTCTCTCATGGGGGTCATACACGGGCCTCACTAATGACGAGTTCACTTTCAGTTTCTGACTTCACTATGGTGTAAAAACCATACTCTACAGCTAGGCATAGTGGTGCACGCTTTCGATCATAGCACTATGCAGGCTGAAGGAGAAGCACTGGGAGTTCCAGGCCAGTCTCGGCCACATGGCAAAAAACAAACACATAGCTTAACACTGTAGTAATTCTACTACTTAAGAAACAGAGGCAGGAGGATTACTACAAATCTGATAGCAGCCTCCCCTACATAGTGAATTCTAGGCCAGCTGGGGTCTACACGGCAAGGTCATACCTCAAAAAAAATTAAGGCACTTATCAATCAATAAAAGAAAAGAAACTTATACTTCAGGATTTGGACTTCTCTTCTTCTAGGCCAGTGATGTCTTACATGATTTCACTGTTGTCTCATCATACTTCTGGGCAGAAGGCCATAGCCACTGAGCTACCACATGATCATGTGTGGCCACGAGGCTCTCTGCAGTGAGCTGTACTGTTAGGCTGTGGTCTTTGGTAGGCCAGGTGTTCAGCTCACAGAAGGTTAATAAGGATCTTCGTGCAACTCCTTCATACGTTTGGAAGATCAGAAAGGCAACGCAAGAGCCGAAAAGACTATGGTATAGGTAGATGTCATGAGGACAGGCCTCTGGAGAGAGGGCGCTCCCAACAGACCGAGAAATCTATCAGGGGTGGTCTGTGACCAGATAGGGGTGAGCACTCTCTACAAGGTGGGCCACTAGAGCAGAGTGCCTGGCAGAAAAGTGCTAATTAAGTATCTCCTTGTAGTTAGGTCATAAAGTGGAGGGAAA
The DNA here is from genome assembly GCA_902729485.2 of Mus minutoides. NCBI lineage: Eukaryota > Metazoa > Chordata > Mammalia > Rodentia > Muridae > Mus > Mus minutoides. The sequence continues at coordinate 112,788 of LR749889.1, read as the reverse complement.
TGTAGCTGGAGTCAAAAATAGGGCGAAAGTTCTATACGAATTCTGAAGCAACAGTGTCTGATAAGAATGGAAGTAGGATGTGAACTGTATAGGCAATTTCAAGTTTTCTAGCTGGGCACGGTAGCCTCTATCTGCAATTCCAGCACTTACAAGGTTGAGGAGGGGTAATTTCCACAAGTTTAGAACCAGCCTGGGCTATATAACTAGGGCTACCCTTCTCAAAATAATTTCACTCCTGTAAATATGTTCAGAAAAGCAATAGCAAATAAAACTAATTTTGATAACTCTTTAGTCTTAACCTTTGAAATCCTGTGCTTTCCACACACGTCAGCTTGGACAGCATATTTAAGCATGCAGAAGTCCCATGATTTCCAAGGAGGAATCTTCCTTTCTGTTCGGAGGGTTCCTAGTATCCACATATGGGCTTGAAGAGACATCTGTGCCTTAACCGTCGTTCAGATGAGTCTTTTCGGTCAGAGAGACCTGGCTGTCTACCACTAACCTCATTTTCAGTCTCTGGTAACTGCTTGAATCTCCTCTCCAGTCCATCTGTCCCGTCAGTCTCTCTGGAGACCTTGACAGTAGCTCTCCCTGAATTTCACAAGATTGGATCTGGGAAACAACAGGCATGCTTGGATGGTCCCTCCCTAACTGGTCAATGGGAGCAGTGGGTCAGGAGCTAAACACAGTTCAGTCTCTGGGAAATGATGGTGGCCTGTAATCTTCCCAAACAACTGTGCTATTTCTGAAAAACATCAGGGTGAGGTCTGCCAAGAAAACCACACGAAAGTCACCAGAAGAGGGAGAGACCATGTCAGCCTGTCCCCACTCTTCCTTGTTTTCTGGCTGTCTGCACCACACAAGGTTGCAAGACTTTGGGTAGTATCGTCTCTTTTCTCACCATGTTCAAAGCTACACCAACCCAGGAAATAATGCTAACAGTCAACAAATAAAAATTTGTGAAGTTAAGCTTCGGCACAGTCAGTGGGCTGTCAATTGACTCATTTCTCTGTCAGAGTCTCTTTTAGAAACGGTCGGCATGTGGACTGTCTTCTGATCTCTTACATATTTCTTGATTCTTCAGGGGTCGGTGTCTTTACATTTGTTTGGTTGGTTATGTACGCTGGTGATTTACTTGTAGAACAAGGGTCTTCTCTGTGAGATTACGGTAATTTGTGTACGAGTCGAATAGTCACAGAATTGCAAATTAAAACTTTGTTGCGATTCTATCTTAGCCCAGTCAGAATTTTCAACATTAGAGAGACAAATAAAAGAAACACAGAGGAGGAGGTGGCAGAAGAGAATTCTTATAGAGTGCTGGTAGGGATGTAAACCACTTCAGCCACTATGGAAGTCAGCATGGTGTGTTCTCTAGAAACCAACAGTAGATCTACCACGTGAGCCAGTGATAAATATCACTTCAGATAATTCATGAGCATTTATCGGAAGGAGCCCAAGTCACAGCATTACTGACCACAGCTGAGATATGGGCTCACCAGGGTGTCCATCAACAGTGGGAAGGGAAAGACAAGGCTTTAGATGGACACAACAGAACGTTTGTTTTCAGCTACAAAGCAAAACAAAGTTATGCAATTTGTAGAAAAAAACGGATGCAGTTGGAGACAACCCCAGTAAGCCAGGCTCAGAAAGAGAAGGTTGTACGTTTTTCTCTCATATGCAGTTCCTGGATTTTATGTAGTCACATAAAATCGTGTGTGCATATAGGAAATGAAAGTAGAAATGAAACTGCAGAAAACAAAGGTAGTGGAGGGGGGAGGAGGGGTGGGAGGAGGGGTGGGAGGAGGGGTGGGAGGAGGGGAGGGCTGTGTGCATGCGCACCACACAATATATACTTGTGTGAAAATGTTCTCACAACATACTACCATGTACATCAAATAATGGAGAAGTTTTTAAATTATAACAAAACCATAAGGACATAATATTTTAAGAAGTGTTACATTGTCCCATGTGCTTATAGAGATAGCTTATGGGTCAAACACAATCCAACTTGGTTTATGTACAAAACTGCACAAAGACCATGCAAGTGGGTTTTAGGCCCTCTTTTTGAATCAATAGTTTATATAAAATAGATTTGGCTTTTGAGTTTCGGGGAGAGATGGGGCAGAGCAACAAAAGACAATAATATTTTAAACTTCTTTCTATGCTCCATTGCACTTAACATGACCCAACAAAGTACTGTTTCTCCAGTACACAGATGAGAAGTTTGAGTTTCAGGAAGGCCAGCTTCCTTCATTCATAGTGAAGAGAAACCTCCGGCTGTCATACTTGCTCTGATGCTCACAGGAAACTTTCATTACCCAAACTCAGTGCAGGTTAGTCGCATAGCCCATTTCTCCCAGCTGTGGCTCAGTGCAGTATTATTTCTGCTACACTGTCTTGTTCAGAGCTGGCTTTGGGTTATGTTTCCTGATTCCCCAGCATGCACGACAGCTCCTTTGTGCCGTCACCCCTTGCGGCACACAGTAGATACATCATTATGAAGTTACATGTCACACACCCTCAAGAGGACATTTATGGGTGCCTGATAAACAACAGAATATCTACTTTGGTAGGGCAGAGTGGAGGAGAAGGGATGTCTTCAGGTCAGGCAGGGTTCAAACCCTGGCTCACTCTTCACTTGCTACACATCCTTAGGCCAAGGGTTTCAACCTCTTAGTAACTTTGAATGAAAAATATTTTAAAGATTTTATTTATTTTATGTGCAGGGTGATTTTGCGAGCAGGAGCAAAAAGTGCTCGTAACTGCTGAGCTGTCTTTCCAGTCCCTTTGATAGCTTGTTTTGACAAAAATGGCAAATAATGGTTTCTCGTTTAACTCAGAGGATAGGAAACACCTACATAAACATGCCTGCCGGTGAATTGAAATCATTCAGGTGATGAACTGTCACTCAAATGCTTCTTGTCTCCTCTCTTCCTTCCTTTGCTTTCCCTACCCACAAACAAAGCCTGCATCCTCTTTGTCTTTCTGCGTCCATACTTTCTTTTCATGAATGTTCTTTTAGGCACCTAGGTAATCAGGAAACATCTTGGGGAAGACGACAGCCACACTTGGCTGGCGAGAAGGAAAATTGTGACAGCCGGAGTAGTTTTTTTGCCCCTAGTAATTTGTAAAATTAGGATAAAATCATGGAAGGGATGGCTTCCTGGCTGGCCTCCTGAGTGTGTCTCTCTGTTGGCCCATCCTGGTGTCAGGCTTTGAGAAGAGCCACCAGCAGCATCCTCGATTCTTAGATAAAATCAGGATTTTAACAGGGCATTTCAAGGGTCCTGCTCAAGGTCTCATTCGGGGCTAGGTTAGCTAATGCACCATCTGAAAATCTGCAGTGGTCCACGACATTCAACCTGGCAGCGTGTGAAATAGAGCTTAAATGACTGACAGGCTGCTTTCCCCAAGGTTGGCTTGAGAGTTTTTCTCCACTATTGTTTCGTCTTCCGTGTGGCGCTTGCTCGGGGGCAATCCACACATTCATCTCCATTCAGGTGGTAAACTGAGACCTGGAGAATCAGGATTGTTGTGGTCCCTACAGTGACAATGACACTGGGCAGGCTGGTGTAGGGCCTGCTGCTCACTTCTTTCCCTCAGTAGGTCTGGCCCTTTGGTGCTAAGGGGATGCTGCCGACTGCTGCCACTGAGCGCCAATATGACCTGTGCTGTAGGAAGGCCCCCAGGAGAAACCAGACAATCACTGTCTTGGAGGAAAAGGCGTAGTCAGATGTCAGTGCACTTTGTAACCAGCTGTGGTTGCTCCTTTCCTTTCTCCAGCCTCTCTTCGCTCCCTCCCACACCTGCCTTCTTCTCTTTCCTTGTTTCCAGGAGACCTCTCACTCAGATGTTAGCTGAAGTCATCCGGCTTTTCCTTCGGTGATGCTTTCTTGCTGTGGTTTATTATGGGGCTGGATGTGGTGAAAAGCATCTTGCTTCTTTTAATGCTGGCCATCTTTTTAATCGTATTGCCCTGACTAGGCAAAAGGTAAGAATTTTACAAAAAGAAAGGAGACAGAAGTATACTCTCGTTTAACTTTCAGAGGACAACTGAGATTTCCCTAATCAAGTTATAATATTTTCTCATAAAAATATTAAAAATAAAGTGGGGTGGAGTGAGGTTTGGAAATAAGGGGCAGAAAAAGAACAATATATAAGAATATATAAAAATATATGTATATATATATATGTGTATATATATTCTAATAATATATTCTTATATTTATTCTTATGTTATAAGAATATATATATTCTTATGTTTGAACATTTTACCAAAAACATACATTTATTTTATTGTATTAAGTTAACAAACACAAATATATTTTTCCTGTGGGACTTATCCCATGGAAACAACTGCTCAAATATATAAAGACATGAAGGAAAGTATGCTCACCACAGCATTACTTACTACACTAGAAAATTAAGAGAGACTTAAACATTCATCAACAGGCTAACGCTTGACTTAGTTATGCTCTTCATTTAACAACTCTGGAGACCTACTGAGGGAAAGAAGTGAGCAGCAGGCCCTGCACCAGCCTGCCCAGTGTCATTGTCACTGTAGGGACCACAATAATCCCGATTCTCCAGGTCTCAGTTTACCACCTGAATGGAGATGAATGTGTGAATTGCCCCCGAGCAAGCACCACACAGAAGATGAAACAATAGTGGAGAAAAACTCTGGGCTCCAAAGTAGGACCTGGTCTCAGAAAGAACCAAGTGCCACGTGGTGGGCATAGGTTCCCCTAGGTCCTGTGCACCATCTCTCGGGCATGCCTCGTTTGTGACTTCTCTTCCAAAGCCTTTCCAGGGAAGGGCATGGGAGATGTTTAGTGAGTCTGGAGTCATTACCAAGGAAGAGATTTGTTCTATACAAAGGACCAAAAGCATACATTAAGTTAAAAAAGAAGATTTAAAGCAATGGCTGAATTCTCACATTGGCTTTTGAAAAAGATGGAATAGATGTTATTATAGACAATATCCAGAAAAGTAATACGGGAGGAAAAAAATAAAACTATTGCAAGTTGCTAATACTGCTTTTTCTCATGAGGCAAAATAGAAGAATTTCATAACAGAAGTAATATGTTTCTACAATACTTGAAGGAATTTTTAAAGTAGAAGCATAAAAAAGATGAAAGGAACAAAACTCAAAAGTATTTTAAAGCATCCAGAAGCATTAAAAACACATTATAATACAGCAGGGATAGATGGATAGGAGGGAAAGGTAAAGGGGTTCCCAATGAAAAGCTGGGTGTGTAAAATGACCTCTACCCTGGTGAATGCATAACCCCATTCTCAAGAAGCTGTATCTGGGCAGCAGCTGCCACCTGCCCTTCTATATCCTTGGATGTTTGAGGTCACGGCAGTTTCTCTGATGTTTTCCACGGGCAGCCATTTTCTTTATTCATTTAGTTCAAGAAAAATCACGGAGTTTTGTGTGGACATGTTTATCTTGTAAGTGAGGCAACAATTCAGTAATAATTTTTAAGCCCGATCCCTACTAGATAAAAAGCCAAAAACAAAACACAAAACAAAACAAAAACAGAGAATGGAACAAAAATCTTAGTTTAGATCTGATTGTGAGAAGTATATGTTGCTGGGCATGTTGGAGCGAGCCTGCAATCCCAGCAGGCAGGATCATAAACTCCAGGTTACTCTGGGCTCCAAAGTAGGACCTGGTCTCAGAAAAAACCAAGTGCCACGTGGTGGCCATAGGTTCCCCCAGGTCCTGTGCACCATCTCTCCGCATGTCTTGTTTGTGACTTCTCTTCCAAAGCCTTTCCAGGAAAGGGCATGGGAGATGTTTAGTGAGTTTGGAAATGTATTACTTTATTTTATTTTTAACCCCTAAAGAGTCGGCAGCTGATGTAGATAGAGAACAGCTTCATTACAACTCAGGAGATCACTTCACAGGGGCAATGTTAATGGCGTTTGTTAACTGGCCAGCTGAGGAGCAGCAGGCAAGAGTGTTGCTGCAGGTATGTGTGGATCCCATGACGGTATGTGTGGAACTCTCCATGGAAATGAGTTAAGATGTGAGCCCCAGAATCAGTGGCAGATGAATAAAGCTCTTCTGGAAAAAAAATAAATAAAGCTCTTCTGGGAATGGAAGGGAAGTTAACACTAGGCTGGTCCAAGAGCACCAAGCACTCCTGCCGGTTATGAACAGCTGGATAGGAAAACGGGCAAGAGGAATCCAAATGATTCTCAAAACATATGAAGAGACACTTGGTTACTATAGCAACAGAAATGTAAATAAATTCCACTTAGATTATTCGATACCTATCGGACCAGCAAAGATCAAAGCATCAGATAATGGTTGTTGAGGTTTTGAGAATAAAGTTCGCACACATGGCTCTGGAGAGAGTGAGTCTTCTGTGGACAGCGACTTGGTCACTAAATAGCAACTGTACATATCTTTTAACTCAGGAAGTTCACATCTGGATGTGCTTTCTTTTCAGTGGGGTTTCTCAGCCTCTGTACTGTTGACCATTTGGGTTGGGCTTCTACCCACTGAACATCAGTAGCAACCACGTCTCCAATCTCCAGCGAGACCAAATGTCCATAGGTTGCCTCTGACTAATAGTCACGGTTCTAGCCATTAAAAGTGACATACTTCCCAAGGCTGTTCACTCCTGTTGCTTGTAGAAACAAAACAGAAGCACACACTAAATGTACAATGGGAACATTTAATCCATATAATGATCCATTTTCTATTCATTAAAGATGAAAAGGCTCTTTACAGAGTCTACTATGGACTAATCTCCAAACGCGGCTGCTAACCAACGGAGAGAAAAAATGAGCAGGGTGTATAGATTATGCAGCTGCTATATAAAAAAGAAACGAAAGACGTTTTTGTTTGTATTATATGTATATGAGTATAGCATCTTGGAAAAGTCTGTAAGAAATTGATTATATTTGTGAACTTCTTTTACATTTTTAAGTGTGTGTGTGTGTGTGTGTGTGTGTGTGTGTGTGTGTGTGTGTGTGTGTGTAGATGGACAGTACAATTTAGGGCCTGAACTCAGATGAGCTGGCACATGCTGTTATCTGCTGAGCCACCTTTGCTGCCTCATATCAGGTCGATGTGGGGTTAGAGAAATGGAGTTTGGAACAAGGAAGGGAATTTTTATTGTTACATAGCATTTGGTAGCTTTAAAAACTATGCAGGTAGATTATGTTCTCAGGGAGTTTTGTAAATGCCCTGCCAGCACACCATTTCTGCTTCTGTCCGTCTCTGTGTGGAGATGAGGGTGCGCATATGGTAAACAAAGAGCGCACAGGTGAGAGGTCCAACAGGCCCAGAACAGAGCCCCAGCAGTCAGTCTGTTAGAGAGTCTGACCGGATCAATTTGAAACAGGTGAAAAAGCACCACGAAAAGTCCTGGCCCAGTGCCCCTGAGCTCTGCAGAGCATCTTTTGATTTTTTTAGAGCTTTAAGGTATTTTACTTTCTCAGTATGCTATATTACTCTGGATAAGAGCTAAGAGATGCTTCGTGGGTGCAAGGGCCAGGTCAGGCATACCTTCCTTACCGCTCCAGTTCTTTGTCCTGACAAAGTGAGGACACCCTTTCTCTTTTCATTAGACTTGCCTTTCTTCAGAAAGAGCTGAGGTCAGCTTGGGGCAGCAGGCTCATTTGACCGCCATCACCCACACAGTAGGAGAGAACTAACTTCCAGAAGTTGTTTTTTTGACTTCACTTGTGGACTGTGGCCTTCAGGCATCTACTGCTATACTAAATAATCAATTGTAAAAAATTTCTTATCCTATGGTACTCTACACACAGAAATCCACCTTAAAACCTTTAAAAAAAGGATCAGTTCTCTATTATATTTTCATTATACCTGGAGACAATTTGAATGTTCCATATATCTGGGTACATAAAACAAGTAAGTTTATCTTTGCAACAGATGGATTGAATCATTAAAAATTCAGATATATGAGAAAGTGATTAGTTTTTTCTGTACATATATACTGAAGTGTATTTTAAAAAATGAATGGGGGTGGGGCTGGCGAGATGGCTCAGTGGGTAAGAGCACTAACTGCTCTTCCGAAGGTCCCGAGTTCAAATTCCCCCAACCACATGGTGGATCACAACCACCCATAAATGAGATCTGACACCCTCTTCTGGTGCATCTGAAGACAGCTACAGTGTACTTATGTATAATAATAAATAAAATCTTTTTTTAAAAAATGAATAGGGAAGTAGAATATAAAATTGTCATGCGTTATAAATATTTAAAATTATATCCATACAATAATTTGATAGTTTTAGACAAAAAGCTATACAATAAGTTATACTATATATATGTGTGTGTTTGTGTGTGTGTGTGTGTGTGTGTGTATATATATATATAGAGAGAGGGGGGGGTTCTCTGTGTAGCCCTAGCTATATCCTGGAACTCACTCTGTAGACCAGGCTGGCCTCGAACTCAGAAATCTGCCTGCCTCTGCCTCCCAAGTGCTGAGATTAAAGGCGTGGGACACCACTGCCTGGCACAAAATACTTTGAATCTAGTTTTATTAACTACTATTGGTAGTATAATAATCTAAAGACTTTCTATTCTGTTTTGTGATATTAACCAAGATGGATTTAATCAAATTCTAACTTGTTTTCTGTCTTCATTGCTAGAGGATACCTGGTCCTGACCCAGGTTATAAAACAGATTTCCACTTATCCTTGGTTCTAGAAAAGTCCTCAGAAAGACACAATAGAGTTAAAATATGAACTAATTACAAAGCAAGTTGTAGAGTGAGATGTCACCTGTTGGGTCACCAGTCTTGCTCCGGCTTCCTTGCTTCCTGGCCTTCCTTCCCTGTGTATAATCTGCCATCCCCACTGCAGTCAGAACAAACGCTGTTGCTGAGTGCCTCCCCCAATTTGGTAGCTTCCTACTGTTGGGAGAAAGTCCAGACTTTGCTGGGCCCCACACCAGCTCTTTAGCTTGGCCTCTGCAACCTCCAATTGCAGCCTTCTCTTGATCTATGCCCAGATTCTCTGTCTTTTATTTACCTCGGGGGTGCCGGAGCTGGCCGTTCCCACTGCCCAGGATGAGATTCTGGGTTTTGGGTTTTGTTTTCACTTGACCGGCACCCATCATGCCTCCAACTCTGACTCTGGCCTAGATACAGATTCCCTCCTAACCACACTTCCTTCCAACTCTGCCCCAGTTGCTGCTGAGGTCTGCCATAGAGCCTGCCGATGTGTATCTACCTTGTGCTGTAATGTACATCCATCACTATGGGCTGTCTCCTCCACCTGCGAATGAGGGCAAACACCTCGCCCGTGTTATTCACCACTGTCGTTCTCACACCCACCTCACTGGTTTTGACATAGTAGGTATTAGGAAACGATTAACAAACAATACAAATTAAAAAGTGTTTTCAGAAGGTGCTATGCAAGCTGCCAAGGGAGAGGAGGATTGGGTAGTCCTGCCCACCTGTTAAAGTGTACAAACCACAGCATTAACTAGTGTAGCAAGATGTACCCTGTGCAATAGTGACACTTATCTTAGGAGTAATCAACACCTGCTTACTCCCGCTTACGGCCCAGTTCATGGGAGAGAATCCATGCTTAGTACTATAAACCTAGCCAAGCAGCCAGCTGGAGAAGCAGAGACCCTAGAGAAGAACCTAGGATTAGTATTTAGAATACAGTTAAAACTTACACTAAGAAAATGGTTCTTAGTGTAAGTTTTAACTGTATTCTAAATACTAATCTTTATCCCTCACAGATAAGTATAGTTCCCATATTTCATCAAAAAAGCTTCTTTTTTTGCAGCAGCAGATAGACACTATTACAGAAGCCCACCACTGGTCAGAATGCAGACAGTTAGTGAGAGTGGGCTACTCAACATTGATACATCTGCAATGCAAACCCTAAGCTAAGGCTCAGGGAACATCACCAAAGAGGGAGCAGAATTATTTCAAAAGCCTGGGAGCCAGTATAACTGCTGCTAGGCAGTGTCACCTAGACATGACAAGGAAAATGCACTCGTGAACTCTCAACAACACGATTGCCTGGACAACACAAGCATGATGATAAAAACCAGTTGACATGCCCCCATAGATGGGGGGGGGGAATCCCACCAGGTTCTACCTCTAGATAAGAGTTATTGTAAGTGGCTGCTAAAAGACAGAGTCTGTTTCCTCCAGGGTTGAGTTCCTCTATAGGTTGTCTAATCCCAAGTGCTCAGCCCTGTACGAGTTCACCGGAGCAATGCTACGTGGACTCATTAGCTTGTACATAACAATAATAATTAAAGAAGGGGCCATGGATTGGGGGAGGGCACAGAAGGAGTTGGAAGGGGAAAGAAGGGTAGATGTGATGTAGACACAGTACGCAAGTATGAAGTTCTCAAAGTAATAATTGAATAAAAAATGGACATGAAGCTGGGATGTAATCATATTTTATTGTGCTTTTGACTTCCATTTCTCTGGTGGCTAATGAAGTTGAGCATAAACTTGTTTATGAGCATAAACTTGTTTATGAGCATAAACTTTCCCCCATAAACTTGTTGATTATTTTGAATTTATTCTTTCTAGAAGAATCTATCCTTGTCCTCTAAGCATTTTTCAAATTAAACTATTTTACTGTTAACGTTTTTAAGTTCTTTAAGTAGTCTGTATGCAGATCCCCTTTCGGATGACTTAGACAAGCGTGTAAATATCAATACCTTATGAATGGCTGTAGAAATCATGTGGAGACACAGTCTTATGCCGTGTTCTCATTCTACTGGATCTATAGAACCTGCATTGATTTTCAAGGGCAGATAGGCTGTCTACGAAGGGAGTCTATGTGCATTCAGAAGCAGTTTCCTCCCCTGGGTTGCTTTTGTGAGGCTTCTGAGCATCATGAAAGCAACCCTCCAACTTACCCCCTGGCAAAAAACACAGCCGGAGAGACCTACTTTTGCTGATGTCTGCATAAATCACTGACATATGGGAAATTTTATTATTAATAGTTAAGGAAATTAGGTAACGATAGAGCAGGTGGCCCATGAAAATTTGAGAAGAGCTTTAAGCTAACTTCCTGAGGACTCAAATGCATTGGACCTCTTGTTTTGACCTCAATATGTGAGTCTTGTTTGGAACCCATAGAAACTACAATCTTGAGTGTTCCGGTTAATCCTTTCTTCCAAACTAAGTGCTCTTCTCGACAGTATTTCTCTGAGGCTGATTTTTTTTTCTTCTGCAGGAAATAATGAAAAGGTATGCAAGTCACTCACAGAGATTCTCCTGCCTCTGCCTCCTGAGTACTGTGATTAAAGGCGTGCGCCATCACACCCAGCTTATTTGTAAGCTTTTTAAAGATGAAAGGGGAAGGTCTGAGCTAGGGAAGAGGCAGAAAGAAAGGAGCAGCCAGCCTTGCTGCAACCTTGGCTCTTCCAAAAGCCACTGTGGAGTCTGTGGTTGGCAGAGAAAGAGCATCCCTGTAGTATGCGTTTCAAGGTTCCACTATAATCCTCAGTGCAAGGGCCCCAAAGAGAAAATGAACTTGAAGCACTGAAAGTTCAGAGGAAGCGGATGAGTGGGAGACGCACCGAACAAGTGCGGTATCAAGAGAAATCAGACAGATGGACAGAGAAGGCTCTTGGGGGCCATAGCCAAGAATTAAGTATTCTGAACAGTCACACAGAGCTTTTAGAGAGTGGTGTATGAGTGCTAATTTTAAAACTCCACTTTTGGTGTTGTGAGGGATGACAGGCTCGTATAGAACCTCAACTGTTCATGGGACCCCCAGGTAGCATCAGTGAAATCACATTGGGACAAAGTGGGGAGGGACCATGGCTGGTAAAAGTCTCCAGCAGAAAGGCTCAGCTAGTTTTAAGAATACTGCCTGCTGCTGGGCAGAGCTGGTATGTACCTTTAATCCCAGCAGCATTCAGGAGGCCGAGGCAAATGGATCTCTGTGAATTTAAAGCTGGTCTGGTCTATAGCAAGAATTTCTGGGACCTCCAGGGCTACACAGAGAAACCCTGTCTCAAAAATCCAAAACCAAACCAACCAACCAACCAACCAACCAACCAACCAAAGAATACTAGAGCACAGAAGGTCTAGCTATAAACCCAAAGGGAGTAAGATGAACCCAAAGACTCAGGGTGAAGGAGAAAGGAACAGAGTCAATAGTTCTCCAGAAACAGCTGGGGGCTTCCCACAGGCTTCTCTTTGACCTAGCTGACAGTTCTGACCACCCAAGTCCCCTTTCTTGCTCAAGACACGGTCATGATATTCCTTTTGTGGAAACTTCTTCCTGTATTCTTATATCCTAAACCCTCCCTTCTGATCTTCCGCGTCATGAGATTGTTTTCTAGTACGGAGCCCTTTTCTAACCGGGCTCATTTGTGCTATACTAACTCAGCTCCATGTCGAATCTACATTTTCTTCTTCACTCTCTTCCTTTCTCCTTCTACTCCCTCCACGGGAAGAAACAAAAACAAAACTAAACAAACAAAAAGCGAATGACTGTTAAGAGGCAGGAAGCATCGTGGAAACTGATGGGTATCATCTGATACTTGTCCTTATAAAGCTTATGTCTACTGGAGCCTCACTTTAGTAAATGGGCCATTATGACTTTGGCATGGGCCCTCAGGAAAAAAGCACACATTGCTATGGCAGAACATAATAGGAGGTTGACCCAGTCTAAAGAATTTAATGAAGGCTTCTCTAGGGAAGGGACATTTAGACCTGAACTGGTGTGGTGTGAGTGGAGCCAAGAGCAAAGACAAAGAGAGACATGTGTCCTGGATGCTGGTGCCCCAGGTCAATTGGAATAATCCTGTCATAAGCACGTCTGCTTATAATGAGAACCATGCCAACTGATTACATTCACAACGTGAGCACTCAGCCAGGCTGCTATGTGCAGTGTGGTGGGGGCAAGGTGACTGTCACAGGAGCAGCAGTGATAGCTAGATGGGACATGTGGACTTCTGCAGGGAAGGTGACTGAGGAAATGCTGGCGGGCTGCAGCAACTTCAGTAGCAAACATGATGAATGTATTCATGCTATTTTAGACATGGAACAGAGCTCCAGACAGTGGAGCAGGGAGAGATTTGTCCTGGAGCGTGCACAGAAGAGACAGAGCTCATAATGTACTTCACTGTGTGTGAAGGACATGAAGTGTCGCCTGTGGAACCCTTTACCGAGTAAGAGAACATGGCACTTTGTAATAACCAGGCAGTAACGCTAACCATAAGAAGCACCATTTACTATGGAACTGTGTGAGCTCTGGAGATATAAGGGACCTCAGGGAAGTTATTTACACCCTCTGTACTTCCTTCCCTGGTATATAAATGAGGCTGTAACAGTTCCTACTTACAGGATGATTGTAGTGTTTACTCACGACAATCCACATGAACACACGGACACGCGTGAAGTGCTCTGTGCTAGTCACTATTCAGTATTAGAAGAATGGTGACCTTCACCTCATTAAAAAGAAAACAAAAGGGAACATCCAAATCTCTCAAATACGTGGCTGTTTCGGGATCTCATAGCATTATGTGGCTTATAGCGAGTCACACTAGAGCTGGTTTTTGACCCAGATCTGTAGGTGTTTTTGATGATGCTATATAATGGTTACAAAAAGCAGGAAGGGGTCATCTCCCCTCCTGTCCTCTTTCATTCAGGGATGCTGCATGGGTCAGATTGCAGCTCAGGGAAAGGGAACAGCTCCAGGCAATAGCTGGGGTAGTGATTCTGAATGTTCTTTCTGTCCCCCCCCAGGGGGTGGTGGTGATGTATTCCATGCCATAGGAAGTGTAGTAAACTTGACCCTTAAAGTGCAGAGTCATTAGGGTAAAGAATCCTTCTTTTCCACGGGGCCTCTCGGAATATGATGAGGGTGCATGGTGTGTAATCACCATCTTGCCATGTCCCAAGATGAGCATGAAGCTTGCAATACACTTCTCTTAGTGTGTACTCGGCATCTTGTGAGACAGAGAGAGCCGTCAGGGCCCTGACTTTGCAAATAGGAAAATGCCTTAAAATGAAATAAAATGTCTTGTCAGAGATACCACACCTAGAAAGTGAGAGAGGTGGGACTGGAACCCAGCTCTTTCCAGCTACACTGGTTTTCCCACCCTGTATTGTTTGTCTCCATCTGTGCTGCCTCTTCCATCCCATGCTCAGGGTCCTCTGATTTTTCTCTTCTGCTTATGGTTCAATTGTCATCAACCTCCCCAGAGACTATACTTAAGTCTGCCAGTGGCATGCTAGGTTTGGCTCATAACTGGCCTATGAGAGCAAGCTGCTACATTTTCAGGAATTTATGATCCACACTGACTAACTGAAATGGCCAAGGGATTCTTTTTGTTTGAAAAGGGCTCTCATGTATTGAAGACTGGCCTCAAACTCACTATATAGCTGAGAATGACCTTGGACTTCCCGTTTTCTTTTTCTGCCTCCTGAGTGTGGGGTTCTAATGGTGTACCCCCATGCTTACTTTACACAGGGCTAGGGGTTGAACTCGGCTTCATGCCTGCTCAACAAATACTCTTCTAACTGCCCTACATCCCAGCTCTACTAAGGAGTTATTTATAACAGAGAAATCAACAAACGCTACAAATCAGGGCCCCAAACTCCCCTCTAGTAACACAGTGACTGGCACATTGTACCAGCGTGCTACCAGGCTAAAGATCTGCAGATGCCAGAGACTGCTTTACAAGATGCCTGCTGGCAGGTCCAGGGGGCATCTGAAGCTGTGCTCGAAGGTGAAGGGCACCCTGTGTCTTTCTGGCCACTGCTTCAGTGGGATGAAGCCCAGAACCACTTCTACAGCACAATTCAGGGAGATGGGCATACGATCCCCAAACTATATTCATATTTAAATAGACGTTCACTCCGTTCAACTTGTAAGGCAGTGGGCATGGCTATTTACAGTTGGACTGAACACTTTGTTGTGAAATGCTAGCATTTGTTCTTGAGTGTTTCTCACATGGTGTTACAGTTTGACAGAAGATATGAACTTTAAGGGACACAATTTTTTTATGCAGAAAAAAAAGAGAAAGAAGCTAGGGGCCGAAGAGGGGTGACCCTGACTTGTGTAGCTCTTGAGGGGTGTATATCTCCTGGCAGGGGCCCTCCTCTTATCTGACTCTGATCAAAGATGTGAACATGATACAAATACCAGTGAATGTTTACTAGGTGCTGACAACTTTACAGTAGGCCAAGCCTTAAAGTGAACTGTGTGAACTTGCCAATGTCTGGCTTTTTTCTATTTGCTATATGGTAATTTCAATAGGTCACACATGTTATCTGTGTCTGAGCCATATTCTCATGAGATGGGTTATTATACCCACTTCACAGATGAGGAGGATTGAAGTTTTTTTTTTTATTAAAAAGACAAAGAAGTTCTTCACACAAGTACAGTGTTATCCATTTATAAGGGAAGCACCATTTTGTGCTCATTGATGGCTCTCGGTAATATATTATAGGCAGAGCATATACAATAATAATTCAGTGACCATGAATAACTACCTAATAAACTATATAATGTTTAAAGAAAAGTTTCAAGTGTTAAATATAAGCAGTTGTCATTAGAAAGCAAGAAATGACATATACATTGGTTCTTCGTGGAAACAGCCAAGGGCTACAGAACAGATCGTTTGTCATGGAGTTGTTCTTTCTCTTTCTAATTCTTTGTTTGTTTGTTCTTTTGAGATCAAGTCTTGCTAGGTAGTGGAGGCTGGTCTGGAATCCATCATGGAGTCCAGGCTGTCCCTGAACTTAACTGATCCTCTTACCTCAGTCCCCTTAGTGTTGGGATTACAAGCAAGTGCCACCATATCCAGCTTGTGTTAGAAAATTTTTTTTTATGATTCTTAAGAGGTAAAGTGGGTGTGGCAGCACCTACTTATAATCTACTCATAATCAAGACACTGGAGACTTAGGCTAGAAGGCTTCCAGTTCCAGCTTGGGTTGTATAGTAACAGTATCACAGATACATCACCACCACCAACAGCAACAATTAAAGAACATGAGAGCAAGGAGAATACATGGAAGAATTTGGTAGAAGGAAGGAAAAGCGGAAATAATGTAATTATAGAATAATCTCAAAAATTAAAAACTATTTTTAAAAACTGGTTAAAATGTAAAATCCATTTAGAGACAAGTTATTTAAAGGTGCATGGCTATGCTCTCACTATGAAACATGGATTTCATGTTGCATTCATAGAAACAGAGTTGATGCCATGTGACTTATTAGTTCTATGCGGTGAATCCCCCAGGCCCACAGCTTGACACCTGGCCACTGACCAGTGGGGCCTAAGCATATGTCATTCTATCTGCCTCTAATCTATTGGTAAGATATTAGTGAGACCCTGCTGAAGACAAGAGACTCTCTTCACTGCAGAAGGACAGAGAGGCAGCGTTATTTTACCCGAAGTTTATAAGGCTAGGCATCCCCCTCCCCAAGTGTTTCGCTCCACGTTTGTAGAAAGCTTCACAGACTGGATCTCACTCCCCTCACGTGGATCTTCTAGTGAGAAACCAGCAGGGAACAGAAGCATCCTCATCTTGGTGAGCACCAGGCTAAAACCTAAGTACTCATCTCTGCCCAACCTCTCTAAAGATGTAAAAATACTACAATCATATGGTAAGAAGTCAAACAAGCTTTGAAAAGTGTTTGAGGAAGATTAAACAAGAGTCACTGTGTAAAAACAAAAGATTTTGAAAGAAAGACTGGAACTTGGGACTGATGTCTAGTCCTTGTATTTGCAAAGGAAGAGAGTCTGATGGCGGACATTTGCCCAGGCTGACTCACTCAGTGGGAAGCACAGCGACTACTTGACCCACACCCTGTCAGGAGACATCTAGGATAGGCTAAGGTTAGCAGGTGGCCTTCCTAGAGGTGGGCCACTGGATGTTTGCCATGGTGTGCAATGAGAGAGCTTGATGGTAAGGCCAAAGAGATGTCATCTCAGGATTACTTCTTGCAACTGATATGCCTCTCCTGTCATTATGCAACTAACGATCCCTGGGCATTAGTCCACCCTATTGATCAGATTCCCTTCAGATCAGCATAAAGATGAACGTTCATGAATTAATGTTTAGATGAATTAATAATGATTCTATAGAATTCCTGATTTGATTCAAATAATTTTAGGAAGAAAGTTTTAAGAGATCGTCTTAGTTGCTTTGCTAGAAAGTTGTAATAAAGTTACAATCAAGAATATAATGTGCCCACTCCTCAGAATAGTAAGTAAAGGCTGCATAATAAGAAATACAATGAGCTTTTAATAATTACACTAAAAAGAGAAATAGACTTTGGACAAATTTGTGTTCAAGGAAAAACATTTAGGTCCAAGGATACAACCACAGGTATGAACTATGATAAGCCAAGGCAACGTAAAAGCTTTGAACTTGTAATAAGCATATAGAATGAAACATTCCTTTGAACTAAAATAACAACATCCTTCTGTAACTTCAACTTTGTGTAACATTTTATCTCTGAGGTAATTTTCTAAAGAAATTTTTGTCTGAGAAGGTATAAAAAAGCCAGAGAAAAGAAATTAAGTTGTTAGTTGGATAGTTTGGCTTGGGGGGGTCTGGCCATCCATTCATCTATCCAAATGTATATGTCTGTTTGTATATATGTATGTTTGTAGGTATATGTGTGTATGTAAGAATGCATGAATGTTTGTGGAGTATATAAGACAGGTGATTGGGCCCAACAAAAATGTGAATGTGTTAATGTGCAAATAAGAATGTGAATGAAAGTGTAAATATGTATGTGAATGTATATGTGTCAGTGCATATTTGCCTGTATAAAGCATCTTGATTCTTTTCCTTTCCTTCCTCTCTGGTTCACAGAGTTAACCAGCCCAGTCAGAGAGGCTTCTGGCTGCTTGGACAGAAAAGGGCGTGACATCAATAATCCTTTACCTAATCACCCTGCCATTAGCAACAAGTGTCAATAGACCAAGAGGCCTGCAGCTTCTGGCCTCAGAGTAACTTAAAGTCAAGATAGACCTAGGTCATTTTAGAAAGCAACCCTACTCTCAAAAGACCAAGTCTTGCCCCCGCCAATGCTCTTGGCCCTTGGCTGCCTCAGAGAGGACTTAGCCCAGGGTTAAGCTCCCGGCACCACCCAGTGCTCCTGTCACACTGTAGTATTAACACACACTCGCTTGCTTTTGTTGTTACTGCTGCACATAAAGATGTCATTAGACACCTCCAGCTGAGCCGACACACTCTAGTGGGATCCCTGGTCTGCAGGCAGAAACTTTGTGTTCCACATCCCTAGTCTCCTGAGATGTTTTGCCACAAAGAGGGTTGTTCCTTCCAACTTTAGAATGTCACTTTAATGGAAGTATGAGCCCATGGCCTCAGGGCAGTGATGACCATTGAGACAAGGAGAGTTCAAGTCGGGGAAAAATCTTCCATAGGATCTCCCCTTCACATTCTAAGAACCACTTCTTTTGTAAAACAGGGAAGTTGAGCTTGGCTTCCCCTTACGTCTTAATAAACAATAGTTAATATTTTACTGTCCTACAGACTGTAAATGCCACATATACTTCATTTCCACATAAACTGCAAGTTCTATCCACAACATTCGCCACATAAGCAATTTCTATGCTTAAAATTTAACACAAGAGAAATGGATGAACGTGAAACCTACAGATTCTAAAACTGAAATAGCCAAATCTAACTGACACTGGAGTCTCAGAACTCTCCACGTTTGTTCTGATCTCTAACTCTACTTTGTGGCTTCCAAAACACACTGTGCCTGTATCCCAGGTGTTCAAGTTTAATCCCAGGAATCAGCTCAGTCCAAACACAGAACAGTAAGTAAAGAAAGCACAACATAAGCGTTCTCATACCCCGTGGCGGTCCTCGAAGTATGCCAGGCTGGCTTTCGTCAAGACAAAGAAACGAACTTTAAAATTCGAGGGAGAAGTCCTTCTCTTCTGTTGGGACTTCTTGATCAGCTGTTCTTCCAGGAGGATGAAGTTGTTCATGGTCCAGTTCTGAAAAGTGATGCGCCTTGGGCATCACCCGGCAGTGCGACTGAAGGAGAGGAACAGCGGAGACTGAGACAGGATGCAGTTGATCTTTAGAGAGTTGTTCAAAGGCAACTTGCCTCTGACCTTATCTTTTCTATCAGCATCAGCCAGCCTCACCGCTGAGCTCCCTCCTCTGATGTCAAAGGCCATGACCACATCCTTTCAAAATTCACCAAGCTGGGAGGCACATGCGTACCCTTAGCTATATGGTTTGAAAAAGAGGTTTGAAGAAACCTAGAATTATAAGAGGAATTCATTTATAATTCTTCTAGCTCCTGGTTTAGCCCTGGCAACAGTTAAGTCGTGTAGATAAGGGACTAAGAACAGGGGTCCAGGGGTCAATGGAGCTCAGCTTATATGTAAGTTTCCCATTGCTATTATCATGGACTGCCACAGGCATAGTGGCTCAAAGCGCCATAGAGGCATAAGGTTCAAAGCACCTTACAGTTCTCTAGTTTAGAAGTTTGAAATGTGTCTGGTTGAGTGACAGTCATGGTGACTATGGGACTATGCTCCTTTTTTGCAGATCTCTAGGAGACACTGCCTCTGGGACCACCCTACCTACTGAGGGACACCCTGGTGGCCTCCATCTTGACTCTTTTTCTCCATCTTCAAACCCCCAAACTGCAGGTCGAGCCCTGATTGCTCTGTATTGCCAAAACCTCTTTCTCCTACCTCTGCTCCATTTAAGAATCCTGAGAACCACACTGGGCCCTTCTCACAGTGGTCATCTAGGACAGGCTCCCTATTTTAAGGTCAGCAGATGGACGCTATAGCTCCATTAGGAATGTAAATTCCCTTTTATCACAGTCACAGGTTGTAGGGATTAGGGCATGCAGAGATCCGCACAGGGCTGTTTATTCTACCTATCGGTTTGAATTTCATCACTACTACCTACCACCTGTCCAGTGGCTTGGACCATCAGTTCCTTCATCTATGAAAGGAAGCAATGGGGGTCTTGTATGAGGCACTGCAGGGGCCCCTTTTGGTATGCCTGGCTTCCAGGTGTCCTGTAGGCCTTCTGTGTATGTTACTTCACAAATTCGGTGTCCTGTGTCTGAACACACTCTCTTGTCTCTTTCTTTTCTGGTGAGCACCTAAGAGATACTGCCAGCTGACATGCAACTTTCTCTGGGAAGCCTTTCAGACTTTCCCACATGGAATCCTCTCTCCTATTTTCCTCTGCCATAAGGACTCTAATTAGGAGGCAGGACACTCAGACGGACAGCAAGCTACCTCCTTGTAAGGGTTCTTTGGGAATTGAAGCTCATATGCCCTGTGGACCATGCACAGGGTCTGACCTTTGAGTCAGGACAACATTATGGTGTAGAACTTATGTGAGGGTCACTGTGACCAGGAAGTTAATAACCAAGAAGTCCCGGGGCAAGCAGAGGCAGCTCAGCAGGGAGGAACAGAGGGTGAGACAGGGAGGGAGGCTGTACAACCTTCCTGTGTAGTTTTAGATGTAAATTGCTAAATGCAGCCTCCTTTCACATCCTACATTGGATGCTGTTGAATAATGAAGGCAAAAAGAGGTGGGGAGGGAAAAGGAAGAGAGGAAGGGGAGGCGAGAGGAGGGGAGGGAAAAGGAAGAGAGGAAGGGGAGGCGAGAGGAGGGGAGGAGAGATAAGCTGAGATTTTAAGACAGGAAAATATGTACAAAAGAGGTAGCCCTTTTAAAATACAGTTTGTAGCAAAAATTACTAATTTCCTTCTCTTTCCTTTCTCTAGGGTAACTGATTGCCTGAAGATTATCTGGACATCTGGGCAGCCTGTATAAAGACGACATCATTTTTAGCCTTTTCTGTAACTTGGTATAGCCATGCAACTCTTCTCTGAACAAGAGAATACGGCAGAAATGGAAGCATCCTGGTGGGAGGAGATGCTGTACATCTGTGATCTCAGCTCTCAGGAGGCCATCTCAAGAAAAGCAGGGGGTTCCTTAAAGCGCATCTCCCGATCTCCTCCCTTTCCTACTACTGACTAGGGTGTCAACTTGATGGTTGGAGCTGGAAGAACTATTTTATTCTACACACTGTGGAGGTTATACGTGAGAGCCATGGATCCCTGGTGGGAGGAGTCTGAGGCTGTGATGACCACAGATTTGGTCACTCACACTAACAGTGGAGTGCCTCTTCACACTCCCTCTCAGACAAGAGGCTGAGAAGCAGAGCGTCATCTCTTTTAACATAAAAAGAAACAAGCCATGTAGTCTCCTATACTATCTTCTCAGCTATAATGTAAATTACTTTGGAAAGGGTAGGTTTATGCCAGATTGATTCAGGTGCAATGATTGACAGACTTTATATGGTACTTCCACCAGGGGAAGCAGAATATGAGGTACCACTGTCCTTCACTTGTGAAGTATAATAAACAATAATTTTATTTTCTGCGACATAGGGCACTGCAAACCACTTACAGGGACTATTCTATGTCCACTCTTAAATGTAATGTTAGAACCTCCAATATTTTCTCTGTCATGTTAAGACAAATAATCTCTTTATTTTGGTTTTAAAAGTTTAGTTTACAGGAGACAAATTCCAAAAGCTCATACTGGTTCCTGTAACCAGCACAAGGCTATATGGTGATACCCTGCCTGGAAGAAAAGCAAACACGAATGCAGAGGAAGCTGGGGGGACGCCACAGTGGTTAACAGCACTTGCTTTATAACCCGGGGACTGGAGTCTGGGTCCTAGCATCCACAGAACAAGCCAGGCACAGTCTCCTGCAGGACAGCTCTTGGAAGGGTAGAGACAGGTAGATAGATTCCTAGAGCTAGGCAGCTGCCAGCTTAGACGAGAAACAGAGAGAGGCCTTGCAGCCAGCGAAGAACACAGAGGATGAGAGAAGACACCTGAAGCTTCCATCTGACCTGTGCATGGAGTACACCTGTACATGTGGCCATACACCACACACATACACATATACCACACACAGGGGGGAAAAACAATAAAAGATCAATAACTAAAATCCCAACAATACAAAAGAACTCCGATTAGCCAAGGATAGAACAGTTTTGAGCACACACACACACACACACACACACACACAAATGTGTGATGAGTTAGTTGAAAAGAAAACTGAAAATAGCTCATCCCAGTGACTACTTTCAGAGGGCGGTGAATAGCCAACTTAATATTCTGGAGACTGAAAACAAAAATAAACTAGGTTCTTCTGCTTCTCATGAAGGAGTACACTTCAGTTTAGCCATCAACCATTTAATAATTTTAAGTGAAACATGAAAGACTACTTCACAATCTGAATGTGGCTGATGACCCTAGTGACTGTTAGACTCGCTGTGCCACAGGTCAGCAGGGAAATGTACAATCAGTAAGAAATGACCGCACAGTGACAGGCTGACCATCTTCACACGACAGACACAAGCAGATGCTACGTGGCTTCTGTTGTAATTTGCTAGGAAGCAAGCAATCCACCCACACAGAGGCCTTGTCGAGAGAGAACAGAGTCACATATGACTCTGGTCAGAGGTTTAGATCTAAATCTGACCTGCCAGGAAGCTCAAGAGATGAACATGGAAGAGAACAGGAAAAGACGTAACTGGGTAAGTCCAGAATACACCGAATGCTAAGGACAAAAGAACCAGGATCCCTATCAAATAAAGTGGGTGGGAGTCTATGGATGATAAAAAAGACCTTAGGAGATGGTTCCAATATGGGAAGACTTAGAATTCAGAGCCAAACAAATTAACTGTGTAAAGGTATTATGAGCCACCTTGGGGAATTTAAATGCTGACTGGGTATGTGATGAAATCTAGGAACTGTTGCTACATTTTAAGGCATGCTACCAATGCTATTGCTGCATGTTTTATAGGTGTGCACTAAGTGATTGACACAATAATCCAGTGCTGAGATCTGCTTTTTTAGAATGCAGTGGAGGCCAGGGAGGAGACATAGGAAATGACGTTCCTGAACAGACAACTACTGTGACCAGGTGATGAAAGCTGAGGTTTGGTAGTGTAGTCCACACACTGACATCTATAATGAACACTACAGAACAGCAGACCAGTTCCTGGTTAGAGTTGCTCATCCAAACTCTTAAGCACAGGGCTGGAGAAGTGGCTCAGCAGTAAATGGCATATACAACTCTTGAACCAAGAGGACCTGGTCTGGTTTCTAGGATCCAGCACATGTGGTTCACAACTCTAACTCCAAGACATCAGGTACCCTCTTCTAGACTCCATGGGCACCTGCATCCACATTCACATATCCACATAAATATAGCCCTAACACACACACACACACACACACACACAGCAATAAAAAGGAACTCTGAGCACCTATCCTATGGACTGCTGGTCTTGCTTTGCCATATGACACACACTGACTCTCCCGTTGGTTCTACCTCTTCCTCCCTGAGGTACCAGCTGCATTTCTGCTGCTCAGGTTCAGGCTCAGGATAAATTAAAGGAGGAGGAGGAGGAGGAAGGGAGGAGGAGGAGGAGGAGCAGCAGCAGCAGCAGCAAAAGCATGGAACTGAATATGATGACACTGGTGACCCGGGGCTGGCACCCTTGGGGTGATGTAGATAAACTAACTTTCTTTGTGGAAAACTCTAGTTCCAAGTTTGGTTGTTTTTAAGATTCTCCTGTTCAGTGTCCTTCATTGGTCCTACTTCTTCTTGTTCATTCTTGTTCTCTTCCCACGATTCCAGCACTCCTTGCCGTGCCCCTGCTGATGAGCCACAGGTCCCAAGGACATCTGTTCTCTCTGTTGTCAAATAAACAGCTGTCCATAAGCTTTTGCCATTGTCTTACTAGGACTTAGACACACCTGTTACATTTCCAAGGCCCATTCCAACTACCTTTAAAGTCCCTGTTACCTGGCTTCAGGGAAATACAAGAATTTCAGGACTCTTTTGTCTGATTGATGGTAAGAAAAAATTTACAGTACCCCAAGAACTCAGTCCCCTGATTCTTTAAGCCTTGGTTTCTGAAGTCTGGGGGTAGGAGTGGTACACATTTACCAGCAGAACTGGTTTTGCCTCTTCTGTGTCTTAGTGGATGAGACAGCACCCATATTTTGGAATACAGAAATATTTCACTCCTTTAATTATACTTTTTATGAGCCTTTGGAGCCTGAGATGAATTGAGAAAGCCTTACTTAATGAAGAGAGAGAGAGAGAGAGAGAGAGAGAGAGAGAGAGAGAGAGCACAAAACAAAACAATTCAACTTAATTGTGTGTGGTCCAGGTACATCCAGCTTGCCATTCCTTGGTTCTGCACTGACTCCTGCCTACCAGAGCTGCTCTCCATGGCATGAAGATGGTTGTCAGGAGTAACAGTCTGACATTTTATTGTGCGGCCTGAATTTTCCCCTAATACTTCCAGAAAGAATCTCAGAAAGACAAAGTGGAAAAAGCCTAGATGTCCATTAGCAGATGATGGGCTAAGAAATATGTATATATAATACACACACACACACACACACACACACACACATACACACACACAATGGGATTTTATTTAGCACTGGAGAAAAATGACATTTACAGGGAAATTGATGGAACTGGAAATCACCATGTTAAAAAGAAACTGAGTCAGGCCGTGCATGGTGGCACACACCTTTAATCCCAGCACTTGAGAGGCAGAGACAGGCAGATTTCTGAGTTCGAGGCCAGCCTGGTCTACAAAGTGAGTTCCAGGACAGCCAGGGCTACACAGAGAAACCCTGTCTCGAAACAAACAAACAATCCCCCCCCCCCAAAAAAAAACCCTGAGTCAGATTCAGAAAGACAAATGGCACAGTTTTTTTTTTTCTTTTCTTATAAGTGGATCCTAGATTTAAGTGTATGGAGGGGGAGAGGTCTCGAAGGAGGGGGGATGAACACATGTGACAGGAGAGCAGAAGGTGGCTACTTGGGGAGGTGGCAAAAGGGACTGCCAAGCAGGGGGTGTAGGAGTGTGGGAGAAAGGGAGGACTAAGAACAGGGTAGAAATGTCAGTGGAGACCATTACTTTGTACATTATGTTGGAAAGCTAATTTTTAATTAAAGAAGATACGAGTCCCAGTAATACAAATGAGGCAGGACACTCTCAGTGGGACACTAGGTAGGGGCTAAGCATTGTTACAATACTCTTCACATCATCACTGGTGTTAATCATATGCCCTTGAAGTTCTCATTGTAAGGGCATCTACATTTTTCTTCATCTCCTTTTCCTTCATCTCCAACATTCCTAAGTGTTCGCATTCATCTGCATTCACTTTACCGTATAGCAACTTAACTTCTTAATTTGCAACTCTTGCTCTTTCTCTAGCTGCCTTGAGCGAAAGGACTGTTAGTTAAGTACCCACCTGGTCCGCCCTGATGCCAGCACCAGCTGTTCTGAAGCTACAGATGCCACACAGACACCACCCTGCACACGGAGCTGCTAGTTCTGGTTCTTGGAGAGGTAGCTCCAGTCATGAATGGTCAATTCGTAGCATAGTTTGTTTTATTTTGTTTGTTTGTTTGTTTATGTATTCGTTTATTATTTTTGCTATATCCCAAGCCTTGGTGAATGCTAGATGGTTCTTAACCCTTTCCACCTAGCCCAGGGAGGGAAAGCACTGACCACAGTGGCCTGGCACTGCAGCTTGTACAAAGGGGAGGGTGCTGTGATTGTTGCCAACAAAAGCCTTCATCTGCATGGGGAATTTGCTGTAGTTGGTGCAAACACCCATCTTTAGCTAGATAAGTAAGCTCCTAACCTCACTTGGAGAGTGGACTGGTAAGTACTGCCGTGCCCCACCCCTCAACTCGCCGGGGCTGCTTGCTCTCCCTGCTGTTGCCACACTAGGTCCTCTCAATGGTTTCTCTGCAGTGGCCTTTTCTTAACCACTTCTAGAGGACCGCCCTGAGCTGAGCTAGTAAGGGGAAGAGAGAAGCTGTTGGCGGTGGAACAGCAATGGTGGGGGAAGTTTGCAGGGCAATGGCGACCTCAGAGTAGCTTCCAGGATGAGTTGTGGAACTGACAGGGTCCACAGCTGAAGGAGGGGCAGAGCCACGAGACCAATGGACAGCAGCAGCAGTGTGAAGGAGCAGGAGTAGCTGCCTCACAGGCAGTGGCAACTATGACAAGGAAAACAGCCATATGAAGGGGCTGACCATCTGAGACACCTTCTTGGGCAGGAGGAAGAGGGATGGACAGAGCATGAACAGGGCAGAGAGCTGAGGCTGACAATGAGCAATGGGCCAGAGAAGAGAGACTGCAGACTCTAGTTACTGGAAGAACTCCAGGACTGCTCATGCCTTAAGGTTAGTATCTTGCATATAGCAGGCCTGTAAACTGTAATATTGGTCACTTCTTCTTTTTTTTTTTTTGAATCAATTAGTTTTTATTAGATATTTTCTTAGTTTACATTTCAAATGTTATCCCGAAAGTTTCCCCCCTCCCCCCCGCCCTGTTCCCCTGCCCACCCACTCCCACTTCTTGGTCCTGGCATTCCCCTGTATTGGGGTATATAAAGATTACAATACCAAGGGGCCTCTCCACCCAATGATGGCCGACTAGGCCATCTTCTGCTACATATAGAGCTAGAGACACATGTTCTGGGGGTTCTGGTTAGTTCATATTGTTGTTCCTCTTCTAGGGTTGCAGACCCTTTCAGCTCCTAGGGTTCTATCTCTAGCTTCTCCCAGATGGGTTTAGTGCAGAGTTCTATCAGACCTTCAAAGAAGACCTAATTCCAACTCTCCTCAAACTATTCCACAAAATAGAGACAGAAGGTACTCTACCCAACTCATTTTATGAAGCCACAATTACTCTGATACCTAAATCACACAAAGATGCAACAAAGAAAGAGAACTTCAGACCAATTTCCCTCATGAATATCGATGCTAAAATACTCAATAAAATCCTTGCAAACTGCATCCAAGAAAACATCAAAACGATCATCCATCAAGACCAAGTAGGCTTCATCCCAGGAATGCAGGGATGGTTTAATATACAGAAATCCATCAACATAATCCACTATATAAACAAACCCAAAGACAAAAACCACATAATCATCTCTTTAGATGCTGAGAAAGCATTTGACAAAATCCAACACCCTTTCATGATAAAAGTCTTGGAAAGATCAGGAATTCAAGGCCCATACCTAAACATAATAAAAGCAATATACAGCAAACCAGTAGCTAACATCAAACTAAATGGAGAGAAGCTGGAAGCAATCCCATTAAAATCAGGGACTAGACAAGGCTGCCCACTTTCTCCCTACCTATTCAATATAGTACTTGAAGTCCTAGCCAGAGCAATTTGGCAACAAAAGGAGATCAAGGGGATACAAATTGGAAAGGAAGAAGTTAAGATGTCACTGTTTGCAGATGGTCACTTCTAAGAGCTGTGGAATCCTGACTTCTAAGGCATAGACAATAACTATGAGGTTTGTAGAGCTAAGGCTCTGATTCCCAGAACTCTGTGTGGGAGCTGTAACAGTAGAGTGTGTCACCAGCCATTGCTCCCACCTGCCTGCTGCTGTCGAATGCCAAGGGATTCAAGAGCTGCTGAAGGCCTGATCAAGTGCTTCTCTGTCACTACCTGTGATTTTTACCTGGGTAGAGCAAAAGGACCCTATCCGCTTGGTTCAGTAACACCAGTATCTTCCTTCAGTCGTTAGCTTAGCTTGGGAAGGTTGCTTATATTGGGAACAAACAAAAGAAAATTATTCTGAATACTATCATTTTGTTTTCAGACTCCATTTAATCATAGGGAGAAACTAATTTCAAGGTCCCCGGCCCTAGGCCAGCTGGGGACAATAGATGAAAAGTTTCTATTATAAGGAAACAGTTGTCTGAGTCCAGACGTCTCAAAGACAACTTCTCCATCTTGCAGGCAGGATCAAACTATGTTCCCAGGCTCAGGAACCACCTCCTATCCTGATGAATGGAAACTCCTTTGCTCAATTCCTTATGTCAAAAAGACTGGACACTGCTACAGTTTACCCAGACCCCTTCTCTTTATGGTCTCATCCTTTAAATAGGCTGTACAACCTCCCTTCAGCTTCCAAGTCTGCTTTGTGGCCCTGATCTGTCAGCAATGGCTTGATTACAATGAATTTTTGTTGTCTGGATTGATCTGGTGTTTGAGTAGGTTGGATTTAAGTGGACTCCACAATCATATAGACCATGGTCAATACAGCCAAGGCAACGGGATTTGGTTATGAAATTCTAAGTCTTCCTGGACTAGAGGTGCCGTAGGAGTCAGCTCTATCTAGCTGTCTGCGTTGAGTGTGGGGAGGGGGTAATTCTCTAAAGAATACCAGAGTGCACACACACACACACACATGTACGTACATATGTCAATGTCAGAAAATTTACATAGCACATTTCTAACAAGTGGAACCAGAATGGTAGATATATCTTTTTAACTTACATAAAGCAAAATAATGTTAAAATATTTAAATTTCTAACTTAAAGAATAAAGTATCAGAGATTTTCTGTTTGACTAGAAGTCAGTGATAGGCCATCCAGCAGATCTGACTTCCAGGTATACATCAGGCAGCTCATGGCCATTTGTAACTCGAGCTGCAGAGGATCTAATACTCTCTTCCAGCCTCCACGGGTATCCACACACATATGGCATATTTTCATATAGGGATACACATATGCATAGAATAAAGAAGAGGAGGAGAGGAGGAGAATGGGAGAAGAAAGAAGAAGGAGGAAGAGAAGGAAGAGGAGAGCAAAGGAGGAGGAGGAGGAGAAGGGGAGGAAGAAGTGGAAAAGGAGAAGATTCAGAAAAAAAGTGAAGTTATTGTTAGTGATAGCTGAAATGACCAGGAAGCTTAGAACTAAGGGTTTTTGTTTTTGTTTTTAATTATTTATTTTATTCTATTTTCTGAGACAGGGCCTTAGTATATAGTCCTGGCTGTTCTGGAACTTGACAAAGCTTTTTTTCACAGAGATGCTTCACCTTTTGCCTCCATAATGCTGGGATTAAAAGTGTACCTATCATATAGATCTCACTGGAGCTAGAGAGCCAGCTTATCTATTAAGAGCAATAGCTGCTTTTCCAGAGAACCCAGGTTCAATTTCCAGTACCCACACAGTGGCTTACCACAGTCTGTAACTAGTCCCAGGAAATTCAGTATCCTATACTGGTGTCTGAGGACATTGCATGCATGCAGTGCATAGACATACATAGAGGTAACACACCTATACATGTAAAATAAAAATAAAGATGGAAAACAAAATCTAAATACAAATCTAGTTACAAAAGTGTTTCATATTTTTGATATAATAATCAAGTCAGCAACTGAAATTTAATCTTACTTCTAACCTAATTTTTCAGAGATAATTCAGGGACTAGTTCTAAAGCTCATCAGGGAAGAATTTTGGTCGAGAGGACAGCTGAGTAAGACTGAGCAGGGCAGAAGGAAGGAAGAGGAGGGAGACAGTTGGAGCATAATATTGAGCAGTACCATTCTTTTGATCAGCTGTCTGCCTTCTTGTATACCAGCTTCTTTCCTTTCAGCCCCAAGGCACAAGTGAGCTGATTTGCATGCTGGCCCTCAGGGGAAGATTTAGGTTCCTGTGGTCTTTCCAGACTGCACAAAGGGAAAGCAGAAATCAAGTTGGCTTCCTCAGGTCCTAGTGCCCAGGCACAGTGTGGTTCATCCTACGCCACCTGCCTTGTAGCACCCAACATGAAAGTACTGTGGATTATATTTTAGGCCTGGGGATTTACCCAGTGGGCACGTAGTGTGTACAGTATGAAAATCTCCCCACCTTCACATCCTGCCTAGCTCACAACATCCCCTCCCTCCACCCCAGGCTGCAGACTCATTGAAAAAGCTATATATAGCTGCCTCTCTGCCCAGGGTTCAAAATACTAATGGGGAACAAACTCTATTGATCTGTAACCTCTTTGCACAGTAAATGTTTAGATTCTAGTTGTCTATAGCCCTGCATGTCTGTACTACATACGGTTTTGTCTCTCTTTCTTCACCTTGCTTATATCTTAGCCCAATTTAAAACATATAGAAGAAGAATTTTAGAATCAGTTTTTGATGGCATTCTTTCTTACAAAAAGTTAGTGTTGGTTTTAAACACAGTGATGAGTATTAGATACACCTGTTCTGCTCCTCCATGATTACTCTATCCTTTGTCTATTTGCCACGTTTTTCTTGTGCTCTTATGAATGTTCTGCAGATTTTAGACTCTCTGAGGATAGATCATAGCCCATATGTGTACCCCAATGTTCCCTTTAAAGGAAAAGTATATTAAAAGCATGTGGAGTGGACAGTGTGCACTAACTGTATCTTACTAAACTGTTACTTAACATTCCCACTCAGAAATTTATATTATCCCACAGAATGGATGAAAATGGTGGTATTGCATCGATTACTTGAGAATTAAGTACCACATTCTACTGCCTTTTCTTTTAGAATAACATGATTTATTAAGAACAGCATTGGTGGCCAGGGAGAAGGCTCAGAAGGTAAAAAGTGCTTGCTTGGGGACCTGGGTTGTTCTCTGATGTCCACATGCATGCAATGGCATGTGTGTGCCCACATTTACTTACATGAATGCACATATGCCCTACATACACACATTGTTTATGGACACATATGCAGACACAACACACACACACACACACACACATTCACATACATGGGTGGGATTGGGAAAAAACACTACGTTTTGGGCCTTTAAGTATAAATTATTTAGTTAAGGCAAAAACATACACCAGCAGCTGTTATTTTTTTAATTTTTAAATTATTTTTATTTTTTTTTATTTTTTTTGTTTTTTGAAACAGGATTTCTCTGTGTATCCCTGGCTGTCCTGGAACTCATTCTGTAGACCAGGCTGGCCTCAACTCAGAAATCTGCCTGCCTCTGCCTCCCAAGTGCTGGGATTAAAGGTGTGTGCCACCACCACCCAACAGCAGCTGTTATTTTTAACATATTAGTAAGATATGTCTCACATGCCAAAAAGTTGAACCAGTGAAAATATATAACTCAATTATCTGTGGCATATTTATGATTTGTACAGCCATCATACTTCAACCTTCTGTGAAGGCTATAGATTACTGATTGAAGTTTTAGTTCTGTGAAGTTCCTTAATAACCTGTAGACCTTCATTCAAGAGATACAAATGATTTCCACTGAGCAGAAATGTCAACCCCAAGGCTCACGGTTTCAGTGCACTGGAGACAATCAACCAGGTTTCTCTCTTACCTGGCAACAGTACTCTAAACTCTTTTCTTTAATGCTGGTGTCTTTTTCTAATTCTCACCTGAACCTGCTTCATCGTCCAGAATGTTCCCCCATTAGTAAATTACATCAATTCCTATGCTTTCCTAAGAGTTATGGTTTGCACTTTCTGAAATGTGTTTTGACAACCTGTAAACTCTTGGCATAGTAACAGACACATCATGGTGGGCAATCAACAAACCTATCTCAATGTTGGGCCATCTGTTTGATTTTCAACTCTGGAAAGAGAGAAGACATTTTCACGCAGTTTTAAAAACCAGGGAGTTAATTTAAGTATGAATTTGGATTTTCATTCTCATGCTATGGAATTCTGTACAAGCATGAGGTCTGAATAAAGCTATTTCTTGTATCTATGCTTGAATCACTGTTGTTTTACAGATGTGGCTTTTCAGGTCTTTTGTGAACATTTGTGAACCACAAGTATTACTTCTTTTCATGTAGGTTCTGGGCACACTGAGACAAAATATGTTCACTTAGCAGGATACAAGAAGAAAGCTGAGTCCTGTAAGTTGTCCTCTGGCCTCTACACATACAATGTGGCCAACTGGCCCCCACACACATGTAAGAGTTTTTGTAAAAGATGTGTACCAGTTCGTGTGTTTTTAAAATTTCAATATTAAGCTTTGCTTAAGTACTAAGCTCTGCTTAATTATTAACTCATGTAATTGTGTGCTTTGGGAAGTAAACTTAGAAAGCCACAGGACCCTAGACATAATGATTGCAATGCACACCTAAGCATGGCTCTATCTTGAAAAGCTAGAGTTTCTACACCCATGCTATGCATTGTCTACTGTCCTTTTCCTATGTGATATACTAACTACTTGGTAAAGCCACTAACTCTGCTTCAGTATGGCTCACCCTGAAAGCCTTCTGTGGCAGGCAGCTTTACCTGAGTGGGAAGGGGCGTGTTGAGGCTGCCACAGATGTGGACAAAGCCTGCTGGTAGGCTGGTAGTCCCATGACTATCTGCATCTTGACTTCTACTCAGACCCCAGCTTCCCTGGCTACACTCCATTCCTGGCCCCAGCTACCTCGGAGTTTCCTTCAGCGTGCCAGTCATATTCTGCTGCACGGCTGTGGTTTCTCGCTATGCCTCCAGGAAGTTCTTCCTCAAACTTGACTCCTGCCTGGCTTTTCCTTGACCCTCTTTATGCCTTTGCTTAAAGGTCATCTCCTCCTCCTCCTCCTCCTCCTCCTCCTCCTCCTCCTCTTCTTTATTCTTCCCCATCCCCTTCCTCTTCCCCCTCCTTCTCTTCCTCCTCCTCTTCCTCCTCCTTTCCCTTAACCTTCTCATCCTTCTTTTTTCTTTTATTGAAGAAAGATTTTTACTCATGCAATATATTCTGATTATGCTTTCCCAGTTCCTCTGCCCACCCCACCCCCACCATCCAGATCAGCCCTTTCTGTGTCTCATTAGAAAACAAATAGACATCTAAAGAATGACAAAATAAGAGAAATAAAACTGAGCAGATCAGACTATGACAAAAACAACCAGACAAGGAAAAGAGCCCGCGGAGGATAGGGGAGGAGTGAGGGTGGGAGATGGGGAGGGGGGAGCCCAGAAGTGCACAGAGTTGCCAAGACCCTAATATCTGCATGCTCAGGCATCCCACAAAAACCCAAAGCTGGGTCTTGCTGAGCCTTCTTCGGTTCCCCCTGGTAGCACTCCCGTCCCACATGCCTACTTACCTTTCTCCACAGTTCTTATCAGCATCGGACACTCTGTTTCATACACTGGCTTACAGTGTCTCCAAAGCTCCCTCCACAAGACCAAGTTCACTTTTCTGTTTTGTCCATTGCTGCTCTCTCTGCACAGAGTATGCTACTAATGATCATAAATTAGGAACATTTATGTTGCATAGTGCTTATATTTTACCTTCCACTAGTGCAACCCAATCTACTATAATTTTAACCATTGTATGATTGGGGAGTTTCATTTCTTTCATACCCTTGTGACTTTAGTGAAGTTGTCTAATTTCTCTGAGCCTTGATGTCACCCCACCTCCACCCCATACAATAAGATAGTTAGACCTACATTTTATAATATTATGAAGAAAAATCTTTTCTTAACATAAACTGATTAGAACCATGCATGGCTCACAGTTAAACTCTCATTAATGTTACTATGATTTATCTCAGTTTTAAATTCTTTAAATCTAGTGTATGTGTGTGTGTGTGTGTGTGTGTGTACACACCATGATGAATGTGTGGAGGTCAGAGTGCAACTCCTGCCAGATGGTTCTCTCCTTCCATCATGTAGGTTCCTGGGATCAATCTCAGGTCACCAGGTTTAGCAACAGAAGCCTTTATCTACTGAGTTATCTGACCAGTCCTGTCTCAATCAAAAAGGAAATAATAAAAATGTTCAGTGCTAGAGATCCAGCTAAGAATATTATAGGCAAATCTCTCATTTTACTAAGACATCTGTGATGGACCTAGGAGAATATATACTTTATAACACAAATAGTATAATATATAATGCACATTATATGAAGACAGGGTTGAATAATAGAAAGTGAACAAGGAGCGAGAGAGAAACACACGACTTATTTCTTAGTCAATAATACCTAATATTACGGACTCCTAATCATTATCCCCTTACAAGTCACCTTGCCTCTCTTTCTGGAGAAGTAACTCAATAAATATCCTTAGGAAAAGTATTTTAGTTTTTCTGTGGTAAACAACTTTACTTTTTCCATTTTCTTCCCTATTGGTAATGAAAAAAATGCTTATTGATGAAATCTTTGTTGCATAAATGAATGGGAGAGTTAGCCCCAGTGGACACAGGTCCATGTTTACTGAAAAGCTACAGATGGAGCCCCGCACACGGAGGTGAAGGAGGGCAGAACATAACTCATTCTGTGCCTGGAGTTTATTTCAATATCTCTACACAGTCATCACCAAGGGGTGGGGTAGGGAGTAGGGGTGGGTGGGTGTGGGTTTACTTCAGAGGTATTTTTCTAACTGGAGGAGGGGGATTTCAGTTTCATCACCTTCTGCCAAGTAAAGAAAGATATATTTGCTACAATTTCTCTGAAAAACGATTCCCAGAACCCAAACGTCAGTGGTGTGAGGTAGGCACAGGGGTGAGGGAGATGGCACGAAGTGTGAGGAATCCTACAATGATTCAGGCACCTCTGCTGTTCCTAGTAACACCCAAGCCCACACACTGTTGACTATCAAGCTTCTCTATGTGTGAAGAGCTGGAGCGGAACAGTCCACAGCCCGACATGGAGAAAAGCTCTAACCCCAGTTAACAAGACTAGCTTAGAATCCAGTGCTCAATTCTGACCCCAAGCAAGGATCTGCAGCCTTGGTTTCCTGCTGTAACTTATGGCTTTGAAAGCTTTGAAAACAATTAACTTTCTCCAAATGGAAAAGTGACCAAAAAAAAAAAAAAAGCTGTAGAGATACCAACTGTATTGATGAAATGCTAGCCTTGACAAGTCACAGGACTTGCTGGGGGCCATCCCTTTAACAGCCATGGAAAGCCTGCCCTGACTGTGCTGTTACACACGGAGGCCTTGGTGAGGGAGAATCCAGAAGGAGTGCTACCACTAACAAACCCCACCCCACCAGGAGGATTCTGTCCCCAGGAGGTCATTCAGGTGTCCTGGAAGAAGCATCTATAATAAGACTAACAATGTAACTGAAGATTCCCGATTTAGATGCTGACAAAAGCGAAATGGCTTATAACTTAGGCATTCCAACAGTCTGATTTTTAAACTGCCCAGCTACTGGTGGTATGGCTGGGGTATGGAGGAGGGTGTTGGTCTGATTTGAGGGGTGATTGCTTAAAGGGCAGGACAAAGGGGTATGTGCTGGTGACAGGTCACAAAGGATGGCAGAGGATAACTGTGCAGGTGTGAGGACATGTGGGCAGAAACCTTGCAGGGAGATGGGCAATTGCCTTCACTCCCTCCCTTTCTTGGGAACACGATTTGTGGCTGGCTGCCGAGATGCCTGGGATGAAGAGAACCCTGAGCAGTGAATGTTTGCTACCTTATTACACTGCCCACAGTTACCGATCCATGGGCGTGTTCAACACCTCCATGGGTAACCTACAACGACAGCTGTACAAGGGAGGAGAGTATGATATTTTCAAGTATGCACCCATGTTTGAGAGCGACTTTATCCAGATTAGCAAAAGAGGAGAGGTGATTGATGTTCACAACCGCGTCCGAATGGTGACTGTGTGCATCGCATCTACCAGCCCGGTCCTTCCACTGCCTGATGTCATGTTGCTGGCCCGACCAGCTAAAGTCTATGACGAACACGCCAGACGAGCCCGATTCATCAAGGGGAAAGGTCACAAGCCTTCAAAGACTTTAGAGCTCACCAGGCTGCTTCCTTTGAAGTTTGTTAAGATCTCCGTTCACGATCACGAGAAACAGCAGCTGCGCCTGAAGCTTGCCACGGGCCGGACTTTTTACCTGCAGCTGTGTCCCTCTTCTGACACACGAGAAGACCTCTTTTGTTATTGGGAAAAACTTGTCTATCTCCTGAGGCCACCAATGACCAATTGCATCAGTAACTCAACGCTTCCCACTGGTGACACAAACGTTGACACCAAAAGCACACTCGTAAGTTTCTAAAGATTCAGCGTGGGGAGCTTTGGGGAGCAGCTCAGCAGGTCCCACAGAGAGGTTAGGGCTGTCTTTGGCCCACCTGGGAAATGTGTTACAATTGTTATGGAATATTAATACACACACACACACACACACACACACACACAATGTAATATATAAAATGAAGCAGATATGTATTTTCTTCTTTTGGGTGCAAGTTCTCAAGATGTATTCCTGCCTGACCTAGAACTCAACTCACTATGTACCTGAGATTGGCCTAAGGTTAGCCATCCTTCTGACTTAGCTTCTCAAATGTTGAGGTTGCTGGCAGGTGCCACCATAGCTAACCAAAATAATTTTTAATTTTGATTAATATCTATTAATTACATATATATTAATGTGGTATAGTGTGACATTGATACTGGTATCTAATATGTAATGATCAAATTTGGGTGATTGGTTATGTTTATTACCCCATATGTTGGTCATTTCCTTGTGCTGGGAATATTCAAAATCCTCTTATTTAAATAAATAAGATTATGACTGTCAATCATAGACGTTCATAGAATATAGGACATAGGGAGTTATTCCTCTTATCTATTAGTTATATTCTCTACGTTCCTGTTCCCCAGTAGCCTGCCCAGGACCTGGTAGCCACTAATCTATTTTTGAAATCAGCTTTTTAGTGTAGAACACATTTTTGCTTCTTTCCCTTAAGCCAGGATCTACTATCCTGTACCGTGTGTGTGTGTGTGTGTGTGTGTGTGTGTGTGTGTGTGTGTATGTTTCAATAAGCACAACCCCATGTGTGTACACGGACTAGTTTTAAGGCCATCAATATTTCAAGTGTATCCCCTTTAGCCAACAATATATCTGTAGAAATGTGTCCTGCAAAGACAAACACAAATATGGAAAATACATTCTGCAACAGCGTTTCCTTTTTCCCTAGAATTGCACAGCTGAGTCTAAGTGGCCGTTGGAAGTGCAGTGGAAGGGATCTTGTCATGGGAATTCAGATATAGTTTTAGTAAGAAGCCCCTGGGTTTGAGCCCCAGAATGAGAGAGGAACTGGGCACTCTGGCCGGTCACCTCTATCTTACTCTTTCTTCTCCTCTTGGCACAGGTCTCAGAGATCCGTGGAGAAGGGGATCAGAATTCTAAGCCTCAATCATCCCCAACTGTGTCAGAAGCCACTTCTGCTACTTTTGCAGGAGGAGAGAGGACACAACTGGCTGCTGCACTTGCTGTTACTCCAGGACCTGCCAAAGCAAGGGCAGCAGAGGCAGCAGCAGGGACAGCAGGGGCAGCAGCAGGGACAGCAGGGGCAGTAGCAGGGACAGCAGGGGCAGTAGCAGGGACAGCAGGGGCAGTAGCAGGGACAGCAGGGGCAGTAGCAGGGATAGCAGGGGCAACAGCAGGGACAGCAGGGGCAGCAGCAGGGACAGCAGGGGCAGCAGCAGGGATAGCAGGGGCAGCGAGGGCAGCAAGTGGCACCGTGGCTGCAGCAGTAACAGCCCCCTCAGCAAGTATGACAAAAGCGGAGACAGCTACAAGTCCGACTTCAGGAGTCATAAGCCTGGCAGCAACAACCACCAAGTCTCCAGGTTCAGGCCAGGCAGCCGCAGCCATAGATCAAGTAGGAAGTGAATCCAGCAAGGCCATGGCACTTGTTGCAAACATCACCTTAGAAAGTATAGACGTGGCCTTGGCAGGAGCTGCCAAGTCTGTTTCAGAATCCCCTTCTGCAGGGGGTGATGCTACTGGCTCCCCAGACACCCAGACAAATGTGGCATTTGCAGGCAGCATCAAGACCAAGAGGCCTGCTGAAGATAAACCTGAAGCTCCCCTCGTGTCAACTCTGCAGAGTGAAGGCTACATGTGTGAAAGGGATGGGAGCCAGAAGGTTTCCCAAACTAGCTCTGAAGCAAAGAAGGAAAAGAGAGAGAGACGAGAAAAGGACAGATCGAGTAGCAGGAAAAGTTCCCATCAACGCAGGACAGGCAAGAGTCACCACAGTTCTAAGGACAAGAGCCGGAAACCATCCTCCTCACGGTCTATACCTGGGAAAACGAGAGAGGACAAAAAGGGGAAAAGGCGCGGCAGCTTACGGGGCAAGAGACGCAGCTCCTCTCACAAAAGTGAGTCCAGGATTGGTCACAAAACCAGGAAGAACCGATCACCAGTTGGCATGGGGTCTGTGAGTAAGAGAGCTACTAAGCTTACATCTTTTTTCAGGAGTTTCCTAATAAGGCCTACTACAAAAGCAGGGGACACCTCCGGTGATAGAGGAGGGGTAGACATTGTGACACAGTTGGTAGAGAAGAAGCAGGACATAGAGACCATGACTGAGAAAAGCAAGAATTTAGAGATCAATGATACCATAATCTCTGAGACAATGGAGATCATCCTTGAAACCAAATCCATTTAAATAAGATACAGAGCAGGAAGCAGCCCCAGAGACCAGGGCTCAGAGGAGCAGCAGTGAGCCAATTCCAGCTTCCATAATGGCACCTTCAATAATAAAGGTTACATAACTCCAAAAGAATTCTGTCTTCTGTTTGCATTTCTGTGTCACACCGTCAGTGACTTCACAATAGCTTCTGTGACATTAACTGCTCCAGTGAGGTAAGCCCTCCCACTGCAGGTCCTGACAAGCTAATGCTGGCCCAAGAGCGTTTTTTAGCCCCTTCTGTCTTTGGTTCCCTAAGGGGAGGTCATGGGTCACTGGGGGAACTGTGTACCCATTCTCCTTTCCTTCCCAAATGGTCATTCATGAATGGGATAAGTGAGTCCATATTTGAGGGGATACAGGGCAAGAAGATGCTGTGGCCTTACTGTACAATCGGCATAGGGGAGTCTATGATCTAAATCAATGCTTCTTAAACTGTAGGGGCAAGTCCTAAATGTAGAATGGCCAAACAGACAAACAACAATGACAACGACGACGACAATGACAGCAACAACAGCAACAACAACAAATCTGGCAATGGTTAAAGCTTTCTGAATTTGTAAAAACAAAGCAAAATCAAAATGAATGAATCTGAGATAACTTTGCAGAGCAGCTTTGACTGAGCACACAACACACTTCTCATTGGGCATGCTGTCACAGTATTCACCAATGAAAGGTGTCTGAAACACCAGAGTAAAGGCTACTTCCAGCTCAGAGCTGCAGTGTTCTTACAACAGTTCTCTGCTCTCATTTTTAAAAATGTTTAATTATAGAAAACAAAAACATTTGTTTTCCAGAAGATGGCCTAGTCCTTGTATGTGGAGTTCTTTGGGAAGAGAGGCCCCTTGGTCTTGCAAACTTTATATGCCCCAGTACAGGGGAACGCCAGGGCCAAGAAGTGGGAGTGGGTGGTAGGGAGCAGGGCGGGGAGGGGGGGAGTGTAGAGGGAACTTTCGGGATAGCATTTGTAATGTAAATTAAGAATATATCTAATAAAAAGAATTTTATCTCAAAAAAAAAAAACCATTTGTTTTCTACCCCCCCTTTAGAAAATAAATATTGCTGAAATGTATTCTGTAAACATGCTTGGCTTGGAAAAGTACTAGAGTTGCTGATAAGAGACTCATAAAATATTGATAAATTCATGCTTGAGATCAGGGCCAAATTCCTCATACTTTCTGAAAAAGCCCTGAACTTATTTCTGTCATTTTGTAGTATTTACTTATGCCAAGTGTCAATCTGAGCAATGATAATTATTAAATCAAAGTATAGGTCAAGTCTGAAAAATGTTGAAGATGTTCTTTCTTGAAGTATGGCATGTTCAGTCAAGATTTGATTTTTTTTTTAGAGATTTGTTTTCATTATTTTAAATCATACATCTGTGTGTGTATGTGCATGTGTGTGCAGGTGTCCTAGGGCTAGAGGCTAGATCCTCATAGAGCTGGAGCTTCATACAGTTGGGAGTTACCCAACATGAATGTTGGGGTCTAAACGTAAGTCCTCTGCATAAGCAGGACACACTTAGTCTCTGTGCCATCTCTCCAGACCCAATATTTAATTTCTATGAAAAAATAACATGTATCTCATTAATATGCAAATTTGCTTTACTCTCTGGAAAACAATATAATTAAATGTATTTCGAAGAATTTTTTTATAGGTTCTTTGTGAAATTCACATCCTGTACCCCAGTCCTGATCATCTCTCCATTCTACCCTCTACTCTTGCAACCTTCTTTCTTCTTGATATTCTTTTTTTATTAGATATTTTCTTTATTTACATTTCAAATGCTATCCCAAAAGTTCCCTATACCCTCCCCCCAACTCTTGCAACCTTCTTGTCAAAATAAATAAATAAATGTCAAAAAAAAAACCCAACCCAACCAAAAAACATGTCACTGTGGAGGCTGCAGTGTGTCACAGTGTGTCCCACCCTATACCCCTTTGTTCATACATCTTGACTTGCAAATGTTCATTGCAAGGAGTCCTGGGTTTGGTTCATGGCCTCTGGCATCTGCTACACTATCAACAATGAGTTCTCACCCGGACTTCTCTCAGATCTGTTGTTGTTGCCCTGTGTCATAGAGATCCTGCAGCCTGGATCTTCACACACTCCAGCAGTTCATCCATGGGGTAGATGTTGGGGTGGGCCAACTCAGAGCCCTGAATCTGGGCCTGGGT
Organism: Mus minutoides; assembly: GCA_902729485.2. Taxonomy (NCBI): domain Eukaryota; kingdom Metazoa; phylum Chordata; class Mammalia; order Rodentia; family Muridae; genus Mus; species Mus minutoides. The sequence goes on along the minus strand of LR749889.1, from coordinate 72,378 downwards.
GGTAGCTAAGCTGGTCAGCCCATTAGCTCTCCCACACTCACACACTACCAGGGTGAACTCTCCAGCACTGCCCCAGCTAGCTGACCAAAAGTGGAAGGCCCGCTCTCCTGCTCTGCCTTTGCCACCAGGGCTGTGCTGCCCATTTGGGGTGCAGAAGTCCACTCTCTAAAGTACTGTAGCTGGTGAGGGGTGGGGCCAGCTCTTCAGCCTGCTTCAGGGGTGGCAAGGGAGGGGTGAAGGAGGGGGGCATCATTCCATTGACTCCATGCTGCCATATGATTGGTGATGAGTGGGGCTAGTTCTGCACAGCCTTCAGGCATCAACCCAGCCCCAGGCAGCAGCAGCTCAGACCAGCCATGTCCCCTTGGCCTTTGGTGGTAACAAACCTTCAGCTGCAGGGCTACATGTATTCTGCTTCTCTTTCTCTTCCAATTCTCCCCCACTTCCTTGCTCATCTTAGGTGCCCAGGGCCTCTGGGTGTCTGGAGTGGTCTTAGGAGTGCTATGTCCTGCCTGTACCATGTGGTACTTGATAGGGTTGTCTCGGGCATGCTCCACTTGCCTGGGTCACATGGCATGAGATGGGGGTTGGCTCAGGCTTGCTCTGCTCGCCTGGCTTTGTGGCTCTTGGGTGGGGGCTCCAAAGAACTTTTTAAAAAGGTTTTAATTTTTCTTTTCTCTTGAGAATGTCCTACATGCACATAATAAAATGTAACTTCTATCACCCATTTTCTCCTTCAACTCTTCCCATATCTTTCCCAACAAGTCACCTTCTCAACTTTATCTTTTTTTTTTTTTAATAACCTAGCAAGTTTAGTTGGTACTGCTCACATCTGCAGGGTGTAGGGCCATCCATTGGTACATGGAATGCTCCTACCAGGTGACACAGCTTCTCCAACAAGGCCACACTCCCTAATCCTTCCCAAATAGTGCCACCAGTCTGAGACCCAATATTCAAACGTATGAGCCTTTGGGGGGCCATTCCCATTCAAACTACCACATCTCTCCTGTAGCTCATGCCTCAAAGCCTATAAAAGAACAGTCATTCTGTAACAGATGTGTAATCCTCCGAAAGTAACAATTCCCCTTCTCCAAGCATCTCTCACTGCCAACAGCTCCTCGGCCTGGAGAGCATTCACCCCACCTACACCCTGAGTGTGGGACTTGACCGTGTGCGGAGAGCCACAGCTGCTGCGGGGTTACAAATGGAATAACCACGTCAGGTCTAGAACACAGCGTTTCACAGCCCTCATCCCCATCCTCCAGCTCTTACGTGCCTCTTCGTGCTCAGTATTCCCTGAACATTTGTGGTGAGGTATATGGTATGTATGCCCCATCTGGGGCTGAGCACTCAGGCTCTTATTCTGAACACATTCACTAGTTGGGCATTTCTTCATTGCCTACTGCCCATGGCATGAAGAAGCGTCTCTGGCCAAGGCTGAGAGCAGCCCAGGTCTATGGGTATGAACATAAACGATTGCGGTAAATCTCCTCCCAAATATGCCCTGGCAATGAAAATACAAAACAGTTAATATGATTACATGCTGTGCGCCTACATTGGGCAGATCTACCACTACACTACCTTCTTTCACAGCTTATGAGACCCCTTAGAACTTAGAGTTTCTCCAGGCCATGTGCTTCTGCTCTGCTTTTCTTCTTTCTCCTCGTCTGTGTCCTCCCCCTCTTCCATTTTCTCCTTCCTCTCTCCCCTCACCTTCCACCCCCACCTTCCCTTTTATCTGCCCAATCATCAGCTCTCCTTTATTTTACAAATTAATGTGGGAAGCAGGTTTACAGGAAATCACCTGAGTGCTGACTCATTCCTTGTTTGAAACCACTCTGAGAACAGAATTAACTTCATATATAATTAGCCCCAGAGCTATCCACAACATTTCCCCCTTTCTATCCAATTAAAAGACTATTTTATCTCAGATATAATTAAACATAACTATTATTATTTTGTAATTTATAAAGTACAAGAGACCTAACACTCAGTCCATCATCTTTGTTAACTAAAGAGAACCTCTGTCATCTATCCTTACTTAAAAGACTTATAATTCTACATCTGCCTATGTCTTGGCTTTAGATTGAATGCCATCTGAAAACCATCCTCTCAAAACTGTTCTTCTCAAAGTAAAAAGCCTGGGTCAGCTAGGAGACTATGTAGTTTTTCAACCCTATCAGAAATCCAAGAATGACTGATATTAATCGAAAATACATAGAAAGCCTAAAACAGCTTCCAAAACTTAGCCAATCCATAGAGACCGCTGGTCACTTGGACAGTCCCTTACTTCAACACATTGGAGCATCGGTCTTCAACCTACTGGCCAGGGTCATCTGACAGACTTAGAGAAACAGGAATATTAAGGACCAGCCTACTCTGTCTCGGCAGAATCAAGCTGTCCTAACCTGTAACTGTGTTCTTTCTTTGGACAGTACTATATCTGTAGATGAATGAGGCAATTCTTGCCTAGTGGCTGTTTCGCCACAACTGGAGTAACTCATAGATGCTCAGTTTCTTCTTTAACTCCAAGACAGGGAAAGCTGTCAGGAGCAGACTGGTCTCAAAAACAAGTGAATAAATAACATTAAACGACACATTCTGTGAACTTCTGACGTTTTTTGAAAACCGGCTATCTATGTAAAGTAATCTAGACTGTTCTGTTAACTACTCTCAGCCATTTCTAATTAAAATAACTGAGAACACTCTAACAATAAACTCAGAGCCATGAATTTCCTAATTGGCTCTTAACTCACAGGCTTAAACATCTCAGATCTGTTTATAATAACAGCAATAGAAGAACTGAGTTCAAGCCTTGTACTTCAAAATTTTTAGTATCAAAGACAACTTATAATAACCACCCCCAGTCCTAAAACCTAGGGAACTGGGACGATGAGTCTTCATAATTTCTTCAAGCTGAATATGGGTATTGAGATTTTTTTGAAGGGAGGGGGAAGAGTAGGGAAATCGGGGAGTTGGTTGGCCTTAAGATGGCCACACCAATGGTTGTATTAGTCTCTGATGTCTGTGTCCTGACTGGATCTGGATGAAAAACCAAGACATCAGGAGTTCAGGCAGATCAGTTCAGCATATCTGACGATGTAATTCACCAGTGCTGTATATTCTGTAATATATAAATCTCAAAATGAAATTTTAGTATCATCAAGATAACCTTTTTGTTTGATTCTTTGGAGTCTAGTTCTCAGGGGGTCTCCCTCTATCAAATCTGATCCATAGAACTCTGGAAGGTATAAATACCTTAATCATCTTTTCCAAAAGCTCAAAGACAAAACTTTTTCCCCAAATCAGCATATTCTTCAGCTGGTAACCAAGAAAACCTGTAGCTTGCCCTCTGTCCCAGAGGAACAATAAAACAACCACAATACTCAAAATCACACACATTTTAGCCTATTTAGGCCTTTCTAATTTGTCATGTCAGGATTTAAACCCGAAATTCCCATGGAGTCCACATTAGACAGAATATGAGTCTCCTGCAGACTTTATTATATCATCTTTAAAACAATTAATTTGCACCTCTACTTTCCTTTCCTCTTTCTTTCCTCTTTCTTTCCTCTCCTCTTTTTCCTCTTTCCTCTTTCCTCTTTCCTCTTTCCTCTTTCCTCTCCTCTCCTCCTTTCTCCTCCCCTCCCCTCCCCTCCCCTCCCCTCCCCTTTCCTTTCCTGGCTGGTCACATCTTTCAACCACAACAGGAAACAAAGAGAGGGAGAACAGAAAGTGAGGCGAGATTATAAAATCTCAAAAGCCACTCCTAGTGATGTCCTCTCTCTAGCAAGTCTCCACCTCTGAAAGGTTCCATGACCTTCCCAGATAGCACTGCCATCAAGAGACCAGATGTTCACATGCATGTATGTGCCTTTGAGAGAAATCTCTCCATCAATGCACCATACTTACCCACAACTAGTTGAATTATTTTTGGCAATAATTTTACATGTATACTTATTTTAAACACCTATATAATTGGAGTCTCATAAGAATTTCCTGGTCAAAAAGCAGAAAGAGTTAAGAAGGCTTCGTCTAGATTAGGATTGGCAGGCCATGTTTAAGATGACCAAATCTTGTAGATTGAATGAAAAAATTGAAAATAAGAAAAGGAAGGACATGGTTGCTCTTATGTATGGGAGGGGAGGAGGTTTATTGCAAATATGAGGGAGAGCATGGCCAGAGGCAGAGACATCCGAGAGAATCCAGAGTGAATCTGACCTTGAGCCAGGTCTTGTGAGGAGAGGGGAGAGCTGGGCAACCAGCCGATCAGGAGACCGAGAGACCAGGAAGGTAAAGGGTAGAAACAAAAAGGGCCAGGGAACCAAATGGCTGGATTATATAGGAAAGAACAGCTAGGGGAACGGCAGCTCAGCTCCTGAGCTGGAGAAGTTTAGGATAGGGGACATAGTATGTCAGCCATACCCTGTAACAGGAAGGGACTAAGGGATGCTGGGAGAAACTGGTAACTAGGTCCATATTAATATGTTAAATAGGCACCCCGGTTAGCCCGAGTTTGAGACCAAATACAGAGCACTTGGAATTTCGATCAAGGTGAACCAAGTTTGTATGTACATGTGTTTCATAAATACCTACAGATGTGAGCATGTGTGTGCACGTAGGCCAAAAGTTGAGGTCAGGTGTCTTCTTCAATCTTCCTCCACCTTACTTTTGGGACAATGTGCCTCATTGAAACTGAAGCTCATCTGTTTAGAGACTAGCTGGCCAGTGAACTTCAGGGATTTCCCTGGCTCGGCACCTGGCTTGTAATGTGTTTGCTGAAGATCCAAATTCAGGCCCTTCTGCTTGTGCAACAAGCACTTTACTGAGCCATTCCGCTGGCCCTGAGTAATGTTTTATTGGATACAGCTGTAGCCAGTGTTCTCTACGGCTGTTTTCATCTTAAAATGGAAGATTCGAGTTGCTGTATATTCTACGGCCTACCTGGTTTAAATATTTACTATCTTGCCCTTTAGAGAAAAGTTTGTTGTCCCCTGATCTAGGAAATGTTAACGATTCTCCTTCCTCTGATGTATATATACCCTGGAGAAACTCTGAGAAACACTTATCAGGAGCCAGTCAGAAAAATGTTTGTAGAAAAACAATCTGTAATAATAAGACCTTGGACACAGACCAAATATTCATCAAACGGGAAAATTCATAAGCTGTGAGATATGACTGCGGGGCCTTTATTACTCTGCAGTGAAAAGCAACAGCAGCGATTCATGCTCGCATGAGTGAATTTTATGTAACATAGACTAATAAAATCCAGACAGGATGATTACATGGCATTCCATTTGCAGAGCAAATAAACAGAGGAACAGAGATTCCAGAGGTGGCCCCGCTGTTCAGATCACTGGCTGCTCTTTCTGTAGACTCAGGGTCAATTCCAAGCACCCACATGGCCCTTCATAACCATCTCTAACTCCAGTTCCAGAGGATCTGATGCCCTCTTCTGACCTTTGTGGGCACCAGACATACATGTGATACAGATATACGTGTATGCAAAATACCCATGTACATAAAAGAAAAGACATTTTAAAATAAAAGGCAAACAGGAGCATACAATGCCTGGAGGATATATCTGCTGGAAGCCTATAGAAAAACAAAGAAGTAATAAACATAAAGCTCAGGATACAAATGTCTTCCAGAGTGAGAAGGAGGGTATGTGATGTCAGAGGCACATGTGCAAGTGTTTCAGCAGTGATAAAGTCCAGCGAGTCCAGGACAGCCAGGGCTCTGTTACAGAGAAACTCTGTCTTGAAAGCAAAATTACAACGAACAAATAAACAACAAAGCTTATCCCTTTTGATTATGTTGAAGAGAGCTTTATGACAAACCACATTATTTTGAAATGTCTTTCATAAATATAAAATTAAAAATTTAAGTGGCATTACAAAGGAATGGTCATAATATGTAACTATTTCAATATATTTATGAGCAACAAGATAGTCCTGGGAATAGAGCTCAGAGGTCTATAGCTCTGAAGTCCAATGATCAGCTCACAGTGTTCCCTCCTCTAAAGGAAACTGAATACTCTACAGTAATGCATACTAATTAAGTATATAAATTATGTATACCACACAAGTAACGCACAAGTAATTCCAAAGTATGCTATATTATACATGAAATTATAACATGTAAAAACCTTTAGTATAAACTGCCTTATTTAATTTTTTCCCTTGTTCTGGTCAACCCCACTCACTCTGCTCGACCCCACTCATTCCAGCCTGTCCCGCTCGCTCCAGCCGTCCCCGTTCTGCCCTGCTCGTTCCAGCCCCTTATTTAATTTCTAAACTGTATAATATAAAGTTTAAAACCCACATGTGCTCATGTTGTTTGCATGGTGAAGTTGGGTTTCCAGAGAAACCTGAAGACCTTCTCTGAAGAGTAAATGTGTGGAGGCAGGAGTGATAGCTTTAAGGGCACTCGTTCCTGAAGTGGACCAGGGTTTGACTCTTTGCACCAACATAGCAGCTCACAACCATTTGTAAATCAAGTTCCAGCAGATCCCAAACCCTCTTCTGACCTCCAGGGCACCACACCACACGGGACAAACACACGATTGTACGAAAGCAGCAGTTCTGAATCTGTGGGTCACAACTCCATTGGCCAAACGACCATTTCACGGGGGCTGCCTAAGACCATCAGAAAACACAGACATTTACATCATGATTCATAACAGTAGCAAAATTACAGTCAGGAAGTAGCAACAAAAATAAATCTAAATTTTAAGAAAGAACAAATTGTCAGCAGAGGTGGAGAGAGAGAGAGAGAGAGAGAGAGAGAGAGAGAGAGAGAAACGAGGCATTTGGAGGGGAATGGTGGATGTGCCATAACAAGAAGCCTTCAGCAGCTGCATGGGGCCGGTGCTTGCAAAAAAAAAAAATCTAACCTTGGGATTTTCAACATTCAAAGGTCAACAAATACGGGAAACCTAGATGACTGTGGAGTTGATCCTTCAACAGTGGGTACAGACAGAATGAGAGAGGTGTACTTTAAAGGTCTGAGCAGGGCTTTGGAAAAGTCTTTGGGAATAAGAGTAGTGGGTATGCAGGGGAAAGGAGAAGATAAAGCAGGAGCCTTTCCCAAGGCTAGCCCCTAGTCCAGATCTACAGAGGCTCAACTGTCTCAGCTACAGTTTAGTCTCTTGCTCATCTTTTCTCCTTCTCCTAGTCTGGTTTTGGCACTCTTGCCTTGGTAGGGCTTTTTAAAAAACATGACTCTACTACTTTATCCAGTATGCAGGAATGCTAAGCAGACCCACAAGTAACACACATGTCAATAAAGTGAAATGGAGGTAGGGGACTTGCTCAGCACAGCATGCTCTGCTACGAGTCCTTCCAGCATCTTCTATCTTGATAAGCCATCAAAGGAAACATGCACAAATGTCTATGTATTTCAAAACAACAGGTCCCTTCCTCTGGAGAGAGATATCAATCGGGCTATCAAGTTAGATTCTCATCAGATGAAGGCTGATTTTCTTAGCAGCAATATTGATCACCATGGCAACAGTTCTACTGCAAGTACAGTGAAGCAACAGGCTGCTGATTACCAACCAGCGTTCCAAACTGAAGGTGCAGACTCACAGAGATGCAACGAGAACAGAGGGTCTTTTGCCAAGAGCAGAAAGATCACTCACAGGTTGTAATGTTGGAGTGGAGTGGAGTGTCTTTCCTTTTGTGTGTGTGTGGTTTCTTTGTGACAGTTCTTACTGTGTACACCAAGCTGGTCTGGAACTTGTTATGTAGTTCAGAGTAGCTGGAAAGTCATGGACATCTCATCTATGCTTCTTAAAAGTGGAAATTTAAAACATGTAGCACCATGTCAGCCATGGAACGGATGCCCAAAGCTAAAAACTCTGCACAGGCAAGGTGAAGAAGGCGAGCTGTCACCATCGTGGCTATCAGGGTGAGACTGGTGAGAGAGATGCTGGGGGAGGGGGAGAGAGAAGCAGGTGACAGGAAATGTAAAACCCTGAGATCCATGTAAGGGAAGCCACAAACCAACTATAAATTGGGCTATGTAGGGTGAGACATGTGGGGGGTGGGAGGCAGAGGGACATTAAAGAGACCAAGAAAACAACAATCTTATCATTGTAGTCATCAAACAGAAAGCCATAAAATATGGGAAACAAAAATTGATTGAACTGAAAGAAATAAATTTACAGCTGTAGTTGGATTTCGATTTGTAGTTCTTTACATTCCTCTCTCAACAATATAATGAACAACTAGACAAAGACTGGCATGCATACAGAGTACATCAACGATACTATCTACCACAAGGGTCCAGGCAATGTTTCCAGAACACTCCACTCACCATTGGCTGAAATGCCTTATTTTAAAGTTGTTACAAAGCAAGGACAAGACATTCATATTCTAAGCCTTAGAGATAAGCTCAACAAACCTAATAGAGTTGAAATTATGTTATACATTATCTGACTGCCATGAAATGCAGCGGGAGATCAATACAGAAAAATAACAGAAACCAAACATCCCATAGATTCAAAATCTCAATGGCACAGTTCTAACTATCCGTGATCATAAAGGAAGTCCAAGGTTCCATTTTTGTGTGTGTTTGCTTTCAGTGCTAGAGACTGAATTTATTCTACCATGGAGCTACAGCCTCCTCGGTCTTTATATAGCCTGAAGGAAAATAAGAAATGCAAAGAGTTGAAATAAAAAAAAATAATATGAAGTTTGTGGAATATAGACAAACCAGTGTGGAGACAAATGTCCACATCATATGTATACAACAGAAGACAGAAGTCTCAATGGAATGACTTATGTTCTCATCCCAAGATGAAAACTGCAAGAGAAAACCCAAAGAAATAAAAATATAGTCAAGCTCCAACAGAGAAGACGCAGTGTGAGAAAAGCAAAGGTCAATGAGGCTGAAAGCGAGACAACAAAACCTGTCACATGTGACAAACACATAGATATTAAACTGCCGTTTTAATTCAGTTCCCTCAAAGAACCTAATCAAGATGGTTTTGATGGACAATTCTACAACCAGTTAAAAGAAATAAGCATAGGAAACAGTCACCAGCCGCCTGTAATTCTAGCGCTCTAGAGGCTGAGGTAGAAAAGCGAAATATGGAGGGAGATCAACTTAACACAGTGCCTTCTAGAAGGTAGAATACTTGTTCATTTATCTCATAGAGCTAGTAGTGTTCCGATTCCAAAACCAAAGGGAGCAATAAAAAGAAGGGCTAGGTATGGCTATGCGTATATGTCATCCCAGCATCAAGGAGACTGAGGCATCAAGATGTTGAGTTAAAGCCCAGAGATACACAGTGAGACCTTGATTCAACAAAATAGAAAAGGAGATGGAGACATGGCTCACCAGTTCAAAGCACTTGCTGCTCTTGTAGAAGACCTGTGTTTGATTTTGTGCATCCACATGGCAGCTCACAACCATCTGTAATTCCCAGTATCAGGGGATCTAAAACCTCGTCTGACCTCTGCAGGCACCGGGCATGCACGTGGTACACATACAAAGACATAGGCACAACATTCATATACATATATATATTTTTTTAAAAATCTAAGCAGGTAAACCAGTATTTTTTTGGAGATGAAAAAAGGAGGAGAAAGAAGAGAACATGGACTAATGTCCCTCATGAGTTCAGACATAGAGCCCCCACAAACTATTAGCAAATAGGGTTCTACAACGTATACAAAAATTATACACTATGACCAAGTGGGTTTTACTCTAGAAATGTCTAAAATCAATTGCTGAACTCACTACATAGGTGCAGGAAAAAAAATCACACAACCATATTAATCATTGAAAAAGAGTAAATGACAGTATTCAACAGCTGTTCATGATGAACTCTCTTCAGTATGAAACAGCACAAATCCCCTTGAGCTAACACTTTACTTAGTGATGAAGGCTCATGTTTCTCTATGATCAAAACCAAGTAAGAATGTCCACACTCCCTCAGTAGAGTGCCTGGAGCTGTGGACAGTGCCCTAGGCAAAAACACAGCATCCTCAGATGGAGAAAACGCGAGCGCTATATAGGTACTCCCTAGGTATTCACAATGAAGTTCCAAGAACTGAGACGTGAGATCACCAAGTTCACAGAATACAAACTACAAGTATTTACATGTGACTCTAAAACACTGTACACAGCACCAAGGGAAGAAATCAAGAAATCTAAGTCAGTGGAGAGAGATATCCAGTTATGAATCCAAAGTTTTAGTATTTCTGTCTTTCCCGAAGTGTTTTATAGGTGTGACATGCTATCAGTGAAAACCCTAACAAGATAATTTGCACACACAAAATTACATAAAATTTACGCAAATAAATAAATACAACCACTCAGAAAAACCATAAAAAATAACTAAGCAGTAGGGATAAGCCTACATAATTTCAAGACACTGTAACAGTGGTAGTCACCAAGGCTATGTGGCTTAAGACCCTGTACAGTGGTAGTCACCAAGGCTATGTGGCTTAAGACACTGTACAGTGGTAGTCACCAAGGCTATGTGGCTTAAGACCTTGTACAGTGGTAGTCACCAAGGCTATGTGGCTTATGTGGAGGAATACACACAGTGTTGATGAAATGCAATGGGGACCTCTGAAGTACATGAGTGTAGAGATGGCTGGCATCCTCCGTATTAGGGTGCAAAAGCAATTCAATGGGAGGAAGCCTTTTCAGCATATGGTACTAGATAGCAACAAACAAAGAAAGCATAAATTTTGATTTAATTTCAAACCTTATTAAAAGGCCCCCAAAATGAGTCAAAACTAATTTAAGATATACTTAAATAAAACATAAAATTACAAGAAATGTTAAGAAAAAAACAAAACAAAACATAGAAATTGTTGAAAATATAGCCCATAAAGGAAAACACATTGATCATTTATACTTCTTCAAAATCAAAAACCCTAGTCCTTCAAATGATCTTAGTAAGCAAATAAAAGCAAGTTAAAAACTCGGAAAATATCAATATTTGTAAGTCAAATAGCCCATGAAGGAATAGTTTCAATACAGAGGCAGGCAGATCTCTGAGTTCGAGGCCAGCCTGGTCTACAAAGTGAGTTCCAGGACAGCCAGGGCTGTACAGAGAAACCCTGTCTCAAAAAACAAAACAAAACAAAACAAAACAAAACAAAACAAACAAACAAAAAAGCCATCTGGGGTTGTAGAGATGGCTCATCTGTTAAGATCCCGTACTGATCAGCCCGAGCGAGTGGGGCCGAACAGGGACGGCCAGACGAGCAGGGCCAACCGCCAATGGAGCAAGCAGAGCCGATCAGANAACACACATGTCAATAAAGTGAAATGGAGGTAGGGGACTTGCTCAGCACAGCATGCTCTGCTACGAGTCCTTCCAGCATCTTCTATCTTGATAAGCCATCAAAGGAAACATGCACAAATGTCTATGTATTTCAAAACAACAGGTCCCTTCCTCTGGAGAGAGATATCAATCGGGCTATCAAGTTAGATTCTCATCAGATAAAGGCTGATTTTCTTAGCAGCAATATTGATCACCATGGCAACAGTTCTACTGCAAGTACAGTGAAGCAACAGGCTGCTGATTACCAACCAGCGTTCCAAACTGAAGGTGCAGACTCACAGAGATGCAACGAGAACAGAGGGTCTTTTGCCAAGAGCAGAAAGATCACTCACAGGTTGTAATGTTGGAGTGGAGTGGAGTGTCTTTCCTTTTGTGTGTGTGTGGTTTCTTTGTGACAGTTCTTACTGTGTACACCAAGCTGGTCTGGAACTTGTTATGTAGTTCAGAGTAGCTGGAAAGTCATGGACATCTCATCTATGCTTCTTAAAAGTGGAAATTTAAAACATGTAGCACCATGTCAGCCATGGAACGGATGCCCAAAGCTAAAAACTCTGCACAGGCAAGGTGAAGAAGGCGAGCCGTCACCATCGTGGCTATCAGGGTGAGACTGGTGAGAGAGATGCTGGGGGAGGGGGAGAGAGAAGCAGGTGACAGGAAATGTAAAACCCTGAGATCCATGTAAGGGAAGCCACAAACCAACTATAAATTGGGCTATGTAGAGTGAGACATGTGGGGGGTGGGAGGCAGAGGGACATTAAAGAGACCAAGAAAACAACAATCTTATCATTGTAGTCATCAAACAGAAAGCCATAAAATATGGGAAACAAAAATTGATTGAACTGAAAGAAATAAATTTACGGCTGTAGTTGGATTTCGATTTGTAGTTCTTTACATTCCTCTCTCAACAACATAATGAACAACTCGACAAAGACTGGCATGCATACAGAGTACATCAACGATACTATCTACCACAAGGGTCCAGGCAATGTTTCCAGAACACTCCACTCACCATTGGCTGAAATGCCTTATTTTAAAGTTGTTACAAAGCAAGGACAAGACATTCATATTCTAAGCCTTAGAGATAAGCTCAACAAACCTAATAGAGTTGAAATTATGCTATATATTATCTGACTGCCATGAAATCCAGCTGGAGATCAATACAGAAAAATAACAGAAACCAAACATCCCATAGATTCAAAATCTCAACGGCACAGTTCTAACTATCCGTGATCATAAAGGAAGTCCAAGGTTCCATTTTGGTGTGTGTTTGCTTTCAGTGCTAGAGACTGAATTTATTCTACCATGGAGCTACAGCCTCCTCGGTCTTTATATAGCCTGAAGGAAAATAAGAAATGCAAAGACTTGAAATAAAAAATATAATATGAAGTTTGTGGAATATAGACAAACCAGTGTGGAGACAAATGTCCACATCATCTGTATACAACAGAAGACAGAAGTCTCAATGGAATGACTTATGTTCTCATCCCAAGATGAAAACTGCAAGAGAAAACCCAAAGAAATAAAAATATAGTCAAGCCCCGACAGAGAAGACACAGTGTGACAAAAGCAAAGGTCAATGAGGCTGAAAGTGAGACAACAAAACCTGTCACAAGTGACAAACACATAGATATTAAACTGCCGTTTTAATTCAGTTCCCTCAAAGAACCTAATCAAGATGGTTTTGATGGACAATTCTACAACCAGTTAAAAGAAATAAGCATAGGATACAGTCACCAGCCGCCTGTAATTCTAGCGCTCTAGAGGCTGAGGTAGGAAAGAGAGATATGGAGGGAGATCAACTTAACACGGTGCCTTCTAGAAGGTAGAATACTTGTTCATTTATCTCATAGAGCTAGTAGTATTCCGATTCCAAAACCAAAGGGAGCAATAAAAAGAAGGGCTAGGTATGGCTATGTGTATATGTCATCCCAGCATCAAGGAGACTGAGGCATCAAGATGTTGAGTTAAAGCCCAGAGATACACAGTGAGACCTTGATTCAACAAAACAGAAAAGGAGATGGAGACATGGCTCACCAGGTCAAAGCACTTGCTGCTCTTGTAGAAGACCTGTGTTTGATTTTGTGCATCCACATGGCAGCTCACAACCATCTGTAATTCCCAGTATCAGGGGATCTGACACCTTGTCTGACCTCTGCAGGCACTGGGCATGTACGTGGTACATATACAAAGATATAGGTACAACATTCATATACATAATTAAAAAAAATCTAAATAGGTAAGCCAGTATTTTTTTGGAGATGAAAAAAGGAGGAGAAAGAAGAGAACATGGACTAATGTCCCTCATGAGTTCAGACACAGAACCCCCACAAACTATTAGCAAATAGGGTTCTACAACGTATACAAAAATTATACACTATGACCAAGTGGGTTTTACTCTAGAAATGTCTAAAATCAATTGCTGAACTCACTACATAGGCGCAGGAAAAAAAAATCACACAACCATATTAATCATTGAAAAAGAGTAAATGACAGTATTCAACAGCTGTTCATGATGAACTCTCTTCAGTATGAAACAGCACAAAATCCCTTGAGCTAACACTTTACTTAGTGATGAAGGCCCATGTTTCTCTATGATCAAAACCAAGTAAGAATGTCCACACTCCCTCAGTAGAGTGCCTGGAGCTGTGGACAGTGCCCTAGGCAAAAACACAGCATCCTCAGATGGAGAAAACTCGAGCGCTATATAGGTACTCCCTAGGTATTCACAATGAAGTTCCAAGAACTGAGACGTGAGATCACCAAGTTCACAGAATACAAACTACAAGTATTTACATGTGACTCTAAAACACTGTACACAGCACCAAGGGAAGAAATCAAGAAATCTAAGTCAGTGGAGAGAGATATCCAGTTATGAATCCAAAGTTTTAGTATTTCTGTCTTTCCCGAAGTGTTTTATAGGTGTGACATGCTATCAGTGAAAACCCTAACAAGATAATTTGCACACAAAATTACATAAAATTTATGCAAATAAATAAATACAACCACTCAGAAAAAACCATAAAAAATAACTAAGCAGTAGGGATAAGCCTACATAATTTCAAGACACTGTAACAGTGGTAGTCACCAAGGCTATGTGGCTTAAGACCCTGTACAGTGGTAGTCACCAAGGCTATGTGGCTTAAGACCCTGTACAGTGGTAGTCACCAAGGCTCTGTGGCTTAAGACACTGTACAGTGGTAGTCACCAAGGCTATGTGGCTTAAGACACTGTACAGTGGTAGTCACCAAGGCTATGTGGCTTAAGACCATGTTCAGTGGTAGTCACCAAGGCTATGTGGCTTAAGACCCTATACAGTGGTAGTCACCAAGGCTATGTGGCTTAAGACACTGTACAGTGGTAGTCACCAAGGCTATGTGGCTTATGTAGAGGAATACACACAGTGTTGATGAAACGCAATGGGGACCTCTGAAGTACATGAGTGTAGAGATGGCTGGCATCCTCCATATTAGGGTGCAAAAGCAATTCAATGGGAGGAAGCCTTTTCAGCATATGGTACTAGATAGCAACAAACAAAGAAAGCATAAATTTTGATTTAATTTCAAACCTTATTAAAAGGCCCCCAAAGTGAGTCAAAACTCATTTAAGATATACTTAAATAAAACATAAAATTACAAGAAATGTTAAGAAAAAAACAAAACAAAACATAGAAATTGTTGAAAATATAGCCCATAAAGGAAAAGACATTGATCATTTATACTTCTTCAAAATCAAAAACCCTAGTCCTTCAAATGATCTTAGCAAGCAAATAAAAGCAAGTTAAAAACTCGGAAAATATCAATATTTGTAAGTCAAATAGCCCACGAAGGAATAGTTTCAATACAGAGGCAGGCAGATCTCTGAGTTCGAGGCCAGCCTGGTCTACAAAGTGAGTTCCAGGACAGCCAGGGCTGTACAGAGAAACCCTGTCTCAAAAAACAAAACAAAACAAAACAAACAAACAAAAAAGCCATCTGGGGTTGTAGAGATGGCTCATCTGTTAAGATCCTGTACTGATCAAAAAGGGTCTGAGTGGTGTTCTCAGTGCTAACTTCAGGTGGCTCACAACCACCACCTGCTCCAGCTTCAAGGGACCCCATGACTCTGCTGGCTTCTTCTGTCACACACTCATGGGCACAATTCCCTTACCTACAAATAACCAAAAATAAAAACAAAATATTTTTAAAAAATAAAACAAACTATCCAATAAAACATGGGTAAAAAAATAAAAATGAAAAGTTTCACCAAAAATAAACATATATAAATCCATAAAACCTTTTAGGGAAATACTAATTAAAATCACAATGTTATAATTCTAAGTATCTATTAAGATAGTTAAAAAATTATAAATAAATAGGAAAAACACAAAAGAGTGATGCAGAAGAAATGGTGTCACTCATCTGTCAGATATCAATAGTGGGCATGTAAAGAGGCACAGCCTCTGTGGAAAACATTAGTAGTTCCTTAAATACCAAACACACAGATACCATATAGCAATTTCACTCCTGAGTATTTATCCCTGAGAAGTGAAGGTATATCTTGATATAAAAACCTTTACATGAATGTTTATGGCAGCTTTCGACATAATAAAAAAATAGCCCTGAATGAGGACCTTCAGTGGTTAAGGTAGCCTCTTAACCACCATGTCATAGAATAATACTCAGGAAAAAGAAAATAGGCTATCTATGAAACAGCCTGCTGGACTCTCTGGAGAATTGTTCTAATTAGAAAGCTAGCCCTAATTACATACTGATCAGCTCCATTTATGTAGTGTTCTCAGCATTAAAATGTTACATAAGAATGGACAACAGGCTGGTGGGTGCCAGGAGCTATGAGGGAAATGGGTATATGAAAAGGCGCCATGAGAGATGATGGAAAGGGACCTTGTCTATGATGTATCAGGCTGTAATAAATGTGCTCTTCTATCAATCTGGAAGATGAACCATCAGGATAAACTGGACCAGGCATACAAGGGAACTTACTGCATTTACTTTATGTAATTACTTTGTCTCCAATTTTAATATCTAGTTTATTTAGGGGTTACTGTGTGAATACTGACAAGCTGATTCTAAAGTTTATAAGGAAAGGCAAGAAATATTTTTTTAAATTAGGTATTTTCTTTATTTATATTTCAAATGTTATCCCCTTTCCTAGTTTCTCCTCGGAAAATCCCCTATCCTATCTTATCCTATCCCCCCTCTCCCTGGTCACCAACCCACCCACTCCCACTTCCTGGCCCTGGCATCCCCCTATACTGGGGCATAGAGCCTTCACAGAACCAAGGGCCTCTCCTCCAATTGATGACTGACTAGGCCATCCTCTGCTACATATGCAGCTAGAGCCATGAGTCCCACCATGTGTTTTCTTTGATTGGTGGCTTAGTCCCAGGGAGCTCTGGGGGTACTAGTTAGTTCATATTGTTGTTCCTCCTATGGGGCTGTAAACCCCTTCAGCTCCTTGGGTACTTTCTTTGGCTCCTTCATTGGGGACCCTGTGCTCAGTCCAATGGATGATTGTGAGCATCCACTTCTGTATTTGTCAGGCACTGGCAAAGCCTCTCAGGAGACAGCTATATCAGGCTCCTGTCAGCAAGCTCTTGTTGGCATCCACAAAAGTGTCTGGGTTTGGTGGTTGTTTTGGGGATGGATCCCCAGGTGTGGCAGTCTCTGGATGGTCGTTCCTTCAATCTCTGCTCCGAACTTTGTCTCTGTGACTCCTTCCATGGGTATTTTGTTCTTCCTCCTAAGAAGGAACGAAGTATCCACACTTCCTAGTTCCTGCATTTGGAAGCAAAACGCTAGAAAATGACTTCTCTGTGAGATGGGTGCCTGAGGTCTATTATTGGGTAGACAGTGGAGAAACCCAGAGAGCCTGGTTATCTGAATAGAAGGTAAGAAATAACACGTCAACACTAAACACACAGCAGCCTGGCAGGGCTGTGTAGGACAGATGGGAAGTGGGAGACTGTGGGGGAGATGAGCACAGAAGTCACAAGGCCTGAACTTAGCTGATCTAGTTACTGCTGCCCCCTGCTGGTAAGATAATGTAAGGAGCAAAGCAAACTGCCCCTCTATACCAGGCTGTACCAGGTCTCTGTTCTTAGGTTAGTGATGTTTGTTTACACCAATAAAGCAACAGCAACAAAAACAAAAAAATGATTATTATGGATTGAAACTATGCTGTATATTTCATAAGAAAACTCCTTAGCAACAATTTTCACTGGCAGTGCATCATATATATATATATATATATGTATATATATATATATATATAAAATTATATGGACTACATATATATGAATGTGTATACATGTATACATAAAATGCACACACACATAAATACACACTATATGTTACTATATATAGTATATATTGCAATATATGAATAAGAAGATGCTGGCCACAACTAATTTCATTTGCTAGCTTCTAATCCTTCTACTGAGACAGATTAACAGGCCAGAAATACAATATAACTTACAAACAAACCACAGATTATTATTTATGAACCTGCTTTCCATCAATCGTACCACAATACCAGCAGAATCAGTGAGATTCTGAGGTGCTGAGAAAAATTAGATTCCTAGACACAAAAAAACAACCAACCAACCAACCAAATGGAACCTTGATTCTTACCTAAACTATGCATGGAAATAAATCTGTCCAAAGTTAGAAATCCCAATGCAAATCTTAAAATCATAAAAAAAAAAAACCCTTAGAATGGTTGGATAAGCATAGGTTCTTGAATAGGATGCACGGAGTAGGAGCCATGCAAGAAAATAAATGATCATCTGGAGAGACACTTAGAGGTTAAGAGCTCCTGTTGAACTGGGCGTGGTGGCAGATGCCTTTAATCCCAGCACTTAGGAGGCAGAGGCAGGCAGATTTCTGAGTTCGAGGCCAGCCTGGTCTACAAAGTGAGTTCCAGGACAGCCAGGGCTAAACAGAGAAACCCTGTCTCGAAAAACAAACAAAACAAAACAAAACAAACAAACAAACAAACAAAAAGAGCTCCTGTTGTTCTTGCAGGCAGGTGACCTGGGTTTGATTCCCACGTGGTGACTCACAACCATCTGTATTTCTAATCACAGAGGATCCAAAACCCTCCTCTGGCCTCTGTGGGCACCAGGCATGCATGTGGTGTGCATACATACATGTAGGCAAACTCCCATACACACAAATAATAAAAACAGATCTTAAAAAATAGGAATTGATAGGACCTTACTGAAGCTAAAAACCTTTGCTGTTTAAAAGATAGTATTGGGAAAAGTTAAAAGACCAGCCACAAGTTCTAAATAATATTTATGACACATATATTTAGTAAATACATTATTATACCTAGCGTGTATGTGAGTGTGTGTCTATGTGTGTGTACTCACACAACTCCAACAGAGAAGGCAAGCCATTTTTTTTTCGAATTGAGTGAAAAAACTCAAGCAGATTTTCAAGATGCATACAGCAAATAACTAAAGGGAAGATCCCTTAACACCAAATAATGACAAATTCAACTGCTGCCCATCAGTCAGGATGGCAAAGCAAAAGCCCAGTTAACCAGGGCAAGCTGAGATGCAGAGCCATTAACCCAAAGGTGATAACATTACATTCACTTGCTCCTGTGCTTGGGGAGAGGGCATGGATGTGCATTTTACAGGGAGTGCACTAGGCTCTTTTCAGATTCTAACTCAAGACCATCATGGAGACCTCGGTCTTGTTCCAACTGCTGTTTCTGTTACCCCTGCAACATTCACCACTTTCCATATTCATAGCTGATTGCCAAAGTCAGCATCTGTCCCTCTCCTAAGCGCCCACTGCAAAGCAGCTGGCCTGAGCCCACACCGTCATCCCACATGTGCATTATTTTGTCCCCGCAGCCTCTATCACCATTCGAGGTTCTTATGTTTGCATCCTGTTTGTCCATGACTCTTTGTTGCAAGGCTGGATATGTGCTGTTATCCTTCTAAAACAGTGCCTCACATGATGGAGAGACACCATCAAGATGTATTGTATAGATGTATTCATTGTTAAATTTAAGGTTTAAATTTTCCATTCAGATTTTACAAATGCAGTAAATATTACATAAAAATAAGTGTTTATTACAGCCATATTTCCATCAGCTCCTATCATGATATGGATTTCTTAGGCCCCGTTCCTTTGTATGTTACTGAAAAGACCACCAAAATGAGACTCAAGAGGCTGACATTCTACCTGGATAATGTCACTAGCTGTAAGACACTTGCACTCTGGGCCACATCCAGAATTTTATCTCAGGATGAAAAAAGAAAATGAGTGCAAAAACAAAAACAAAAACTCGAGTGTGAACTGAGCGGCTCACAATCCAGTGAATATGATAGCAAACGCTGAGAAGAAAGTAAAGTCACGCTGCGGAGCTGTGGCTATGCAGACGCTATCTCTCTACTAAAGTCACACGATAGCTTCATTTGAAACTGATGACCATATACTAGTCCTCATTTATCTAAGGGGTTGCTTTCAATCGCTCATGGCCAAATATGATGCAAAGATACCAAGTGGAAAATTGCACACATAAACTTGCATGGTGCTTTAAAGGGTTCATCAGTTAGAAGAGAATGGTACAGAGTATCCAGTCTGGTTTGCCAAAGTCGTGGATTATCCCCTTGTCCAGAGTATAGATGCTATTCTATGTAGCTGCCCTGTAGCCTCTTAGTAGACACCATATATTATTAGATTTTGTTACATTATTGCTGTGTTTGTGCTCAAGTAATCTTTCTTTTACTTAATTGTGGCCCCAAAGTATGAGAGGACTCAATCTGGTTATTTGCATATGTCAATGAAAAGTCATGAAGTATTTCCTTTAAGTGAATTAATGATATGATACTTAGACAGAGACCACACTTACAAAATTTTATTACAGTATGTTTTTCATAATTATCCTATTTTGTTATTATAGTGGCTCATTTTCCAGTACTTATCTATAAATTAAACCTTATTATCGGTGGGTATAATAAAACTTAGTATCTACAGGGTTAGGAACTATCTGTGCTTTCAGGTATTTGCTAGGGACTAGGAAATATATCCCCTCACAGTACAGGAGACAGTTATATTCATTTCGCTATTTACTTACCAAACAGTTCTTGACCACTTGCCCATCTCAGATATCATTCTAGGTGCTGACAATACAACCGTGAATGAAATGGGAAACGTTTCTATACTCATCAACTTGTATCCGATGGAGAATACAATAGAGTAAATATGCTACATCAAGATGACTTCAGTTGTAGGCAAACACTATGAAGGATGTTCTGTATATGTTAAAAGGTTTGGGGAACCATGATTTTGTAGAGCTTTCTATAGTCCATGGTAGGGGTATTAGATTTTATTTTATATGTGACAGAAACTGCCTTGGAGAATCTTGAACAGAGTCCAATCTTCTATGTCATAACAGGGTGGGAAGAAGATTAAGGGGGGGACAAAAGTGAAGCAAAGAAACCATTTGGGAGGCTATTGCAGAAATCGAGGTAAGAATGAATGACAACAGAGTAGTGGGTGTGTTAGCAATTTCTTACATTTGAAACACCGTAAAACACACCCATTGCAAGAGGTTGGTATGGTGGATTCAGGGGAGTCCTGGGAGAAGGCAGCACCTTTTGCAAACAGATGCAGTGCATTTGGCTAAAGCTGAAATTCAGAGTAGGGTCTGAAGTACAGAGGTGAGGGGGTTCCAGGATCTGAATGAATGGTATTACCTATGTCATGTGGATGGCTTCTGACTGAGAAGTAGCTTCACAGCTCTAAGTCCTGGGGTGATCCATACCAAGTATGCCAAGCTCTGAGCCAGATTGAGTACAATGAGGACTGCAAGTCTCTGGTGCAGAACACGGAGGAGTCAGGGGAACACTTGATTCAGGCGTGTTAAAAAACGGATGGATTTGTTTAGAAAGAACATTGATGGGGGGGAAACAATGCAAAGATTACAAACCAATTAAAAGACATTGGTAGTTAGAAAGGAGTAGCTCTTTATTGGAACCAGAGACCATCTGAATCCAAATATTGATATGGCAGTTGATTTTAAAAGCTCCCCCTCCAAATTCTCACAGCCTAAGCTGACTTTAAACTATGTAGCCAAAATGACCTTGAGCTTCTGAACTTCAGATCCTTCTGTTTTTACCCTCTATACACTGAGGTTACATATGGGCCTTTAACATTCAGATCTTGCAAGTACAGTCAATAATAGACAAAACAAAGTGTTCATTAAACCCACATTTTTTAAGCAGTCCCTAACATGACACGGCCATCCCTTATGTAGTACTGGGGATGTCTTATATGTATTATTCTAGGCAAGCTCTCTACCAGCTGAGCTACATCCTCAGCCCTATGAACTTATCTTTGGGTGATGGCTAATCTTTAGAAGCAGAAAGACTGAGTGGCATTTTCCTGTAGCTGTCCATATAAAAGGAGATGAAGAAAGGAAACTGCTCTTTGGTTGCTTGCTCTAACTCTCACTGGCAACTTCATCTGTACCACTGCGGTGCCAATCCTCTGCCAGTATTAGAGCCAAACGTCTTTAGGATTCCAACATGGACTGAAGACCAGCAGCTCTCCAGGAATCTTCCAGGTCTCCAACGCCAGGTGGGGTCTGCTGAGACATCCAGCCTCTTAGACTGAGCAACTACAGGATTCTCAGCCTTTCAGGGCTGAGACAGCCATTGCTGGACTACTTGAACTGCATCTTGTAAGTAAGTCACTCTAATAAGTCATGTATACATATATATCCATATGCATATACACATTCATTCTATCAGTGTAATAACCCCTAGTACACTTTCACTAAGATAATAATTCTTTGGCTATAGGAAAAAAACGAAGAGCCCTTTCCTTTTAGAGGTTCATACCAGACTAGAGACAAAATGATGGGGAGCATATAACTGTGGAAGTTGGTATGAGTAGACTCTTCTTTTGCCTTTATGCCTGCAATTCTTCACATATTTAAAGGAAGAAACAGACATTCTTGTTTGTGAAGCAGAGCTATTTATCTTACTTTTAATTTGCAACACTGCATCTTAAGACTCCCATATCATCTGTTAACAATTCTTTCCCTCTCCATCTCCCTTCCCCCCCTCCCCCTCCCCCTCTCTCTGGGAAAGGCCTAAACGGAAAGATTTCTTGCTGGTCCTGATGGCTCATTTCTATACCTCTGGCTTTCCTGAGGCTAGGAATAGACATCTGAAGCAGCCTGGGCTACACAGTGAAATTACCCACTCCCTCCATTTTTAAAAATCATATTGTTTTTTTCACATGTCAATTTGTGGAAGAATTGTCATAGACATCTTTGAATTCCTAAATGAAAATAAAAGTGAATGGAAGGGGGAAAATGAAGGTTTAGGATGTTATTCTTAATCATGTTCACAAATATCTCCATATAAATGAATATATCATAGAGTACAATCTTGTTTTAAAAAAACATTTTTGATGATTACATTGATATAATTTTTAAATATATTGCTTATCTGTATTTTCTGACTTTTACATAAGGCAAGTATTTAATTTTAGAAGTCTCGTATAAAAGTGGGGGCTGCAAGGAATGGAATTACTAGAGAGTACTTTCTTCTACTAACAAAAAGTATTCTCCTGTCCTGACCAAGAAACCTGAGAGGGGATCTTTCCCGGGAGAAGCGGGAGATGCGGAAGTGCGCATGTGCAGCATCTTTAGGGCGGGAGTAGGACCTGCTATAGGACAGCCTTGGTAGCCAATGAAAGGCTCGCGTCGGAAGCTTCTTCCTGAGAAGGCAACCGGAACTTGTGCTTCCGCTGCGCCGAAAAAAAGTCACTGCCGGAAAAGCGAGAAAGAGCTGAGGTGAGCGGGCGGCGGCGGTTGGCGACCGCAGCCTGAGCCTGCCTCTTCGCCCCCGCGGTTGCGTCTCTCCCGGCGTGGAGCGTCGAAGTCCGGCGCGGGACAGCCTGGGACGCCCGGGCTCGCCTTCCTCCCCGGTTCCTCCGCGGAGCCTCCCCGGGGCCTGAGGCAGGCGGCCGGCCGAAGGTACGCCGAGTACCGCTCGCTCCGGACGACGAGCCAGACTGGAGGTTGGGAGGTCCGAGTTCTCGTCCCCACGCCACGGGCTTTTATAGTGTCGTGGCCTTAGCCTGCCCTGTCTCCGTTGGTAAAGTGACAGTAGGCACCTGGGAGCGCGGGGCTGGGGGAGGGGAGCGAGAGCCCGGGTCCGAGCCGGATTCATCCTGTACCAGTCTTTGCGAGGCGTCCCAGTCACGGGGACAACAAAGTGAACCAAGTGTCTGAGCTTGCGACCCTCCCCCCCACCCCCACCCCCGCCCAAAGCACCCACTAGACACTGAATTTTGTTAGTGTTAGCGAGTCACGACCTCCAGCGGCTTAGAAAAGCTCAGTTTGAACCGGCAATGGGCTGTTTCTGTAAGGTGGCCGTAACGCGATGCCCAAGTTACGGGGGTTTGCACTTGAGCCCGAAAAAAACGGAATGCAGATTCCCGTTGTACAATTTACCTCCCCCCTTCTGCACGTTGGGAATTGGCTTTCTTGTCTCTACAGTCAAATTGGGAATAGTCCCGTCATGAAGGTTGGAGTGAGGATTCTGGTCGGTCACTTATTAAAAACCTTCGGGAAACTGCGGGGATTAGTGTGGGTGTGGCTAAGGGAAGCCCAGATCTCCCAACTTCAAAAGCCCTCAGGGGGGTGAAATTTAGGCCGGGTGTGGACTTGATGTGGCTGCAAGTAGACTTTCGTGTTTTAGGTATATACACCCTGAATTAGCTCAAACCATTGGACAAGCTGAAGAATTTGGAGTTGCTTCCCTCAGATTTAACATATTGGCAGTGCACAGAACCCGAATGTTACTTGCTCCTGTTGTTGTCGGACAGTGGTGCTACCTTGAATCTCAGATCAGTGTGAAAAAGCACTCAAGAATCTTCTCATTGTATAATGTACTTAAACTGGAAAGAAGCAAAGGTTATTTTGACCATCTATGTTGGGATTTAGGTTTTAAATTTATGTAGGAAAGATCTAAAAATGCTAATGTGTTAAAAAAAACTGTACTATACTCACTCCACTCTACTGTAAGATGTGGCTTCCTTCGAAACCTTGGAAAATAATTGAAGTATGAGATTTAACAACTTTTTTTTTTTTGGTGTTTTTTTTTTTTTTTTTTGGTGGTGTTTTGTTTTTTGTTTTCCAGACAGGGTTTCTCTGTGTAGCCTTGGCTGCCCTGGGACTCTGTAGACCAGGCTGGCCTTGAACTCAGAAATCCGCCTGCCTCTGCCTCCCAAGTGCTAGGATTAAAGGCGTGCACCACCACTGACATGAAAAAATAGTATATCATGTACCATATAAAAAGCACCCCAAATACAGACCCTTTCTCCTTAGTTTTCAGAATATGTTTGTTCTTTGAGAGTTTTATACATACACAAACACACATGTGTTTTGATCATACCCGCTTCCACATTCCTCTAATACCTCGAAGACCACTACCATATCTTACTCCCAATTTTATATATTTTTAAAATATTTACTTAGTTTTTAAAGATGGATCTTTAGCACAGGCTGGCCCAGCCTCACTGTGTAGTCCAAACTGGCCTTGAACTCACAGCTGTCGTGCTTCTCAGTCACAGGAACTGTAGCATGACTCATGACTACAATATGAACCATCATGCCCAGGGCAGGTTAGGTCTTTTTAAAAAATGTTTAAAAATAACAGTAAATAAAGTCCTCTGCCAAACCTATGGTGGACTCTGCTGCTTGTTTTCCCACGTTGTATGCTTTATATTTGTCAGACTACCTAGAATATGTGAGTCCTTAATGCTAGTATTCTTTTCTAAACAAGCAGAACAGATCTTACTTCATGATCACATGAAGTCTGGCAGGCAGCAAGAGTGTTCTTTAACAGGTGAGAAGGGCTTGAAGAGATTAAAAAATAGTAGGATTTCCAAGTGATGCTGTTTTGTGTTCTCAGAATTTCCCTCATAGACAAAGTTTGCATATCTCGACTTGGGTGTATAGTTAGATATTAGACAACAAGGCTCTCACTTCTGTTATCTTCACTGCAATGAACATAACAATTCAGCATTTTTAAGTCTGATTCAGTTAAGCAACATACTATCTGATAAAAACCTGCAGTCTTGGGTGAATAAAGTTAAGAGCCAGGACACAGTAGGCCATAGGACCAGAGCAGTATTGTGAAGAAGACATGGTACCTGGGAGTCAGTGACTAAGTAGGTTTAAATGGTGATTCTGCAGTAAAAATGAACTTGCCATTGTCCACTGTGAGTTACAGAACCTGCTTTACACTTGAATGTTAAAATCATAATTGTGGTGCTATCACAAAGTAGACAAAGGGCAAACCTTTTGGAAGGCAGAGTCTTTGGTGTGCAACTTTCTGCACCTTCATTAGCCTAACAAGGAAGTCCCCCACCCCCCTACCCCCGTCAGATCGTCATAAAGCTTTGTTTTATTTTCTCTTTGCCAGGATCATCTGTCCCTGTAGGGTGAAATTAGCACATCTGTTGTCTTGGCTGGCCAACACGTTCTCAATTTTCAAGGCATAATTCCCATCAGGAATCTTGAAGATAATATGGTCTGAACCCACAGTGAACTTCTGAACATCGTAGTTGTGTTGATCAGGCTGCTCTGGTCTTAGGTTGGTACTTTTTTCTCTCATCAGTGAAGTTTCATGACACAGTGACAAATGTCACAAGACCCTCTCCCACCCTGCCCTGCTCTTTTTTTTTTTTTTTCTCTCAGTATTCTTTGCCTGGGTCTGTTTTTGAGAAATTGACAAGTCTTCCATACTCTGGAAGGATTGTTTTGTTTTGTTTTGTCATTACTGTTATTGTGAGTGCCTGTCTTCCACTGAAATGTGGACTACATCTGAGGATTTTTCCCGTATGCCCCAGTAGATACCCAGCTAATGTGGGCTGCCCCAGCTTCCATTTCCCTCAGACTTTCTCTATAGATGAAGAAGATGTAGCTTTTGTTTTAATTGCTGTTGAAAACACTGAGGAAATAAAGGAAAATACATGAATGTTAACATAATATTTAATTAGAAAATAATTGATAGCTATTCCCTGCTGCAAATGTTAATTTTAAAATCTAAGATCATGTTGTCTTAGACCCTGTACTGTCAGAAAAAGGAAGAACATATTCTGAAGTCACTAATTGGGGGCAGCAGGGGGAAGGTGGTGTTCGTGATTCTGTTCTGACTTTTGTTCTGTCTCTTTAGGTTCTTGATTGTCTACAATGGGTGAACCACAGCAAGTGAGTGCACTTCCACCACCTCCGATGCAGTACATCAAGGAATATACAGATGAAAACATTCAGGAAGGCTTGGCTCCCAAGCCTCCCCCTCCAATTAAAGACAGCTACATGATGTT
Organism: Mus minutoides; assembly: GCA_902729485.2. Classification (NCBI taxonomy): domain Eukaryota; kingdom Metazoa; phylum Chordata; class Mammalia; order Rodentia; family Muridae; genus Mus; species Mus minutoides. The sequence continues at coordinate 45,705 of LR749889.1, read as the reverse complement.
TGGCAACCAGTTCCAATGTGATGATCTTATCATTCGCCCTTTAGAAAGTCAGGGCATTGAACGGCTTCATCCTATGCAATTTGATCATAAGAAAGAGCTGAGAAAACTCAATATGTCTATACTGATTAATTTCTTAGACCTTTTAGACATCTTAATAAGAAGTCCTGGGAGTATAAAACGAGAAGAAAAGCTAGAAGATCTTAAGCTACTTTTTGTACATGTACATCATCTTATAAACGAATATCGACCCCACCAAGCAAGAGAGACTTTGAGAGTCATGATGGAGGTCCAGAAACGCCAGCGCCTTGAAACAGCTGAGAGGTTTCAGAAACATCTGGAACGAGTAATTGAAATGATTCAAAATTGTTTGGCTTCTTTGCCTGATGATTTGCCCCATTCAGAAGCAGGGATGAGAGTTAAAACTGAGCCGATGGATACTGATGATAACAGCAATTGTCCCGGACAGAATGAACAACAAAGAGAAAGTTCAGGTCACAGAAGGGACCAGATTATAGAAAAAGATGCTGCCTTATGTGTGCTAATTGATGAAATGAATGAAAGGCCGTGAAGAATATTCCTTTTTTTCCTTTTAGTAAGTAGCATCATATATTAGTTTATTTTCTCTCAGACAGTCTTAAGAGGTATAACTAAAGATACTAAGAGACTTTTTTTCAATTGAAATGTTGTAGGTAGTTATTTAACACTAAACATAGGCCAGCAAGTATATTTGAGTAATTGCCATAAAAAAGCTGAATGTTTGCTATTGTTTGGGATAGTCCTATTTTTGGGAGTTGGAATAAAAACTTGAAATAATAACAAATTGTCATTCTTGGAAAAAAAGTTATTTGCTTCAAGACTAATAAAGGGCATCAAGTGTAAATGTGAAATTATAAAATGTTTAGATTTATTCCAAAATAATATAGAAAGTTTATTTTCCTGATTACTGTTCCAGCAAACTCAGTATCACAGCTTTTCTCCTCATTATTCTCCATAGAATATTTGTTAGGAACTCTTCTTTGCCCCAGTCAGGTAATGATCTGGTTATGGTCCGATTCTACAGGCTTCCCCTGTAGAATTGATTAGCTATTCTTCAGTCTCAACATAGGTTCTTTTCTGGTTTGTGTTTGCTAAGATTGTATCCTAGTCTCTTAGCCATTAGAAGAGTCTTGCTTCCAAAGTAGCCTAATCAGAATACCTTGTCCAGTATATCCTTTTCAAACACATGTATATGTTGGTAGCATAGTTCTAATCACAAAGCTATCCACAATTCAATCCATCTTTAGTCATTACAGATGAGGAAGTAGAGATTCAGAGAAGTTGACTTAACCAACTAATAAGTGGCAGAATCAAGTTAGAAAGTAAGTATTCAGTTTCATAGCCAAAGTACTGAACTTCGTTCTCTGTCCTCTAGTCTGTCATACTGAAAATCATAACTAGAGCTACTCCAGCTTTCTAGTCCTGAAACCCACCCTTGTAAATACCTCATGGCACTAGACTAAAGAGGATACATTTGTTGATTGGAAGAATGACTTCTCTTTAAATATACCCAGGAGGTATGGTTTGTTGGTTAAGACTTCCATATCTTAAGATGGTGCTTGTAATTCTACCTAAAAAACCCTTTTTAGTAGGTAGTGTTCCTAAGACTCATGAAAATTGAAACTTAACATTTATGGTTTGGTTGGGCCAGAGTCTATGTGGGATAAGAAATTGGCAAAGATTTTTTTTGTTTTCTTTTGCCCCCTTACCCCTTTTTTGGTTCCTTGTCATCTCCATCTGGTGGTAAACTTACTGTACAGCCATTTAATAGGCATTAAAAGTTATACAATTTCTGTTTCGTATACTCATCTCCTATGGCTTGACAGCAGTCATAGACAATAGGTAAATGAAAGCACTGCTCTAATCCAACTTTCATATATGAACAGTTGGAATAAAATATGGACACTGAAAATTGAACCTCAATTATTCAGGAATTTTGTGAGATATTTTGAGTTTTTGGGCCACCTAAATGTAAACTTCTACCCTCTGGGAGTTGAAAATCAGATATCGGAGTAGATTTGGCTGATGGCCTACATGGTTTAATTTAAACCCTGAAACATCAATGAGATACTAATGTAGGACCAGTAGGTAAGGGTGCTTGCTTAGAATTCATGGTTGAAGGAAAGAATGCACTCTGAGAGTTACAGTGAATACACTACAGAAATAAAAACAACAAAAATCTCCATAGTATTGTTTTAAGGTTGAATGAGATAACAGCTAATATTCTCACCACTCGTTAAAAGTTTTACTTATTTTTGGCATTTGTAGCCCTGGCTGGCATGAAACATACTATATAGACCAATCTGTCCTCAATCTGAGTAATCCTGCTGCCTCAGCCGCAGTGTTGGAGTTCTAGGCAGGCGTCACCACACTCAGCTTCTGGTTGTATTTTTCATTTGCTAGTAACTGGGGACAATTATGGGGCTCGGTGTGATGTTTCTATGCAAGTATACTCCACTGAGTTTTAACTTTAGCAAACCATTGACATTAAGCATTAAAATTGGAAGAACTGGCTTCATACTGTAATGTGATGCTGCTGCCAGTAAGTGGCAGTCTTGCTTAAGTGTGGTAATATAGCCAGTTGCACAGAGGACTGAAATGAAACCCAGAGGTGCTGCTTATGAACTGCTCACTCCACCTCTTTCAGAACTAAATTAGGCTTCACTTATCTGGTTGGTACCTGTTGAATCAGGGATGGCTGTTAAAACACACCCATAATGCAACTGGAAATGGTGCCTAACACCTGGAATCTTAGCATTCTGAAGCATGTAATCCGGGGAGCTCTCAAGGCTAAAGTGGGCCACCTTGAAAGACATTAAAAAGCAAAGTACAACACAACAGAAAAGCTACCTTCAACAAACAAAGCAACCTTGAGTCTTAGAATCTGGGCTCTACTATTAGCTGGGTAGCTTTGATTTGGTTTATTAATATCCATGGATGCTCATTTTCATTAACCCAGGCAGTTACGGTAGTCACCCCAGAGTAATCCTGTCAGTGAAAAACAACACCCACCCTAATTCCTTCTGAAATCCATTCAGCCCCAAACAGTATACTCAGGCTTCAGGCTAACTAGTCATATGCTCAGAAATATCTGATCTGAGATGTTTTGTGGGTACCCCAGAGGCTAAGTGGTACTTAAGCTCGGGGCCTTAAGGCATTACTCCTTTTGGGAATAGGGGACCAAAAAAAAAAAAAAAAAGGTATAGGCAGTAAGTAACAAAACATGGACAACCTTCTAATGCATTTGAAGGTTTGGGGAAAGTGGGCGGATTCTTAGGAAATTATCAGCACTGATAAGAAACTCCAAGGATACTGCAATCGAGGATAAACATTGCCCGGTCTATAGCAGACCCCCACAGATGCTTGTGCACATACACAAAGAATAAAAAGTTTTATCTTTTGCAACTCTGTCAATGAATAGACAAGCAAAACATTTCCTAAGTCTTATAAAGTTAGTATAAGCAAAATATTAAACTGAAACCAGTAATAATTTTTTTTAAAAAGGTTTTTAATGGCCAATTTGCACTTACTTCAAGAATGTGGAATAGTAAAATTATATAACATGCTACATAATGGTTTTAGGAATAAAAATTACTTTCTCAATAGGTGTAAAATTTGTGAGAATTAGGATTCATTCATAAAAAAGAAAAACAACTCTTTAGCAAGAGTAGAAGGGAATTTCCTTAAAATAAAGAGCAGCTCTAAAAGAAAAAAAAAATCTGGAGCATGTGTTTTATGCCCAAGGAGAAAGCCTTTCCTTTGAGAACAGAAATAAACCAAGGATGCCTGCTATCAAACCTTCAAGTATGTACTAGATTCCCTAACCAGCAAAGCACAAAAAATGAAATATTGAAAAGGAAGAAACTAAGAGATCACCACTGAACAGAATATAACCCTCAGCATAAATAATTTCATATAATCTAAAGATAATGGATTAGTAAACAGCTACTAGTTGTTGCAGAAATGTTAAACAATACACTTTAGTTCAGCATTGCACCAACCAAAATAAAAAAAAACTGTAAACTTGATACTATGTAAAATAGCTTCAATAATATGGAAGGCCTAGAAAAAAATCTAGAAATAATTGAATATTATTCAGAATACATTTTAACACAGTATTTTTAAAAGCCTAAATAGAAATAGAAACAAAATGTGTTTATAGATTGTAAAGAGGCCAAATTTATCCTGAATTCATTTGTAGCTCCAATGCAAGATAATAGTTTTCTACCATATTCTAAAATTTGATAAACTGGTTCTGCAATTCATAAGTTTTGTTAAAAGGACCCAGAGAGCCATACTGCCTTTGAAAGAGAATAAAGGAAAGGATTTCCGCTGCATGATATCAGAATCTATCATGCTACTGTAATTAAAGCAAAATGTTGCATTGTCAGAAAAATAGGCAGATAGACAATAGGAACACAACTGAAAGCAGGAAATTTATGTATATCATTTTGAAACATCAGAGAGATGGCATTACAAAGGGAAAATGCTATAATTTTCAGTAGGTGGAGTTAGAATAAAGCCTGCAAAACTCAGCTCCAGGCGAATTAAAGACTTCACTACAAAATAGCTATCACTTTTTATTGAAGCAAAACTTATTTATGCTTTTATTAAAAGAAATGGAATCACAGCTGGGAGAGAAGACTCAACATGTGGAGGAGCTTCCCACTAAGCCTGACTACCTGAATTCAATACTTGGGATCCAAGTACAGAAGGAGAACTTACTCCTAGAAATTGTCCTCAGACTTTTCACATGGAGGGTGGGGGGTGTCAGCCCAGCTGGACCAAGAAGCCAGCTGGTTTTAGGATATTTCAGGTCACCATCTTTGCTCCTTCTATCAGCCAAATTTTTACATAGGCAAATATCTTTCAAACCTCTGAATAAGAGAAGAAATGCTAAAATAAAATACAGAATTACTATTCATAAAAGAAAAGATTGGTTTATTCCATTACAATAAAATTACATTGTGTTCAGGAGCTGGAGAGATGTCTCAGCAGGTAGCAACACGTGTTGCTTTTCTTTTTTTTTTTTTCCACTTTTTATTAGATATTTTCTTCATTTACATTTCAAATGTTATCCCAAAAGTCCCCTAAACCCTCCCTCATCCCCCGCCCTGCTCCCCTACCCACCCACTCCCACATCTTGGCCCTGGAGTTCCCCTGTACTGGGGCATATAAAGTTTGCATGACCAAGGGGCCTCTCTTCCCAATGGTGGCCAATTAGGCCATCTTCTGCTACATATGCAGCTAGAGACATGAGCTCTGGGGGTACTGGTACTAGTTAGTTCATATTGTTCTTCCACCTATAGGGGTGGAGACCCCTTCAGCTCCTTGGGTACTTTCTCTAGCTCCTCCCTTGGGAACCCTGTGTTCCATCTAATAGCTGACTGTGAACATCCACTTCTGTGTTTGCCAGGCACTGGTATAGCCTCATACGAGACAGCTATATCAGGGCCCTTTCAGCAATATCTTGCTGGCGCATGCAATAGTGTCTGTGTTTGGTGGCTGATTATGGGATGGATCCCCGGCTACAGCAGTCACTGGTTAGTCCATCCTTTTGTCTCAGCTCCACACTTGTTGCTTTTCTAAGGAATCCTGGTTCAGTTCCCAACATAGTGGCTGGCAACTATCAGTTCCAGGGGTTCTGATACAGTCTGACTTCTAAGGTAGTAAATAATGTACAAAGTGCACATATATATATGTGCAGGCAAACGACTCATATACAAGTCAGAGAGAGAGAGGGAGAGGGAGGGAGAGAGCGAGAGAGAGAGAGCAAGAGAGAGAGAGAGAGAGGTTCACGAAAGCAAAACATACAGTGAAATGCTATAGTGTGGGGAAAAATATTTGCAACAGATGAAATCAGTAGATTTAACATCCAAAATATATAAATTATTTGTGTTAATATGAAACACAAACTCAGCAGACTGGGTAAAGGACTTGAACAAGTATTTCCCCGAAATTTAAAATCAAATGCTGTATAAACAGTTTCTTGTAGTAACCAGAAATATACAGGCTAAAATCACATGCCATGTTTCCACATCCTTACCAGTTTGAGAAAAAACAAAAAACCAAAACCACAAACAGAAAAACCAATCCTGGCAATACCATGCCTCATAAAGATTTGTAATTTTTTTTTTTCTTGAGACAGGGTATTGCTTTGTAACCCATCATGTCCTCAAATTGTGTTCTTTCCTTAGTCTCCCTGTTTGAACCACATGTGGGCACTATGCCATCCAGCAAAATAATAGTCTATATGCTGTCAGTGAGACTCTTGGAAACTTTTTTGTCATTATTTAACAAGATTTCAGATATTTATGCAATCTGATCCATTAACCCTACTTTTGGAAAGACATTTCAAAGACTCATCAATAGCAGCATTTATGCATGAGAATATACAGAGCAGTGTTGTATGCAGCTGAAATGAAAAAAAAGAAACATCTAAATAGAAAGGACAACTCTTTTCAGAAGTCCATTCATGTTCAGGGATGTGCCTTCATTTCTTCCTGAACACCTTTCCTATCTTAAACCCAGCACTTCAAACCTATTGAACTCTTAAACTACCAACAGTGCTTAAAAACAACAACAACAATAACAACAACAACAACAAAACCAGAATGGCACCCAGTGGCCTAGCCTGGGTCCTGGTGCCAACAGACCCAGGCTGCTCTTAACCTTGGCCAGAGAAGCATCTTCTTACAGTGTGCAGCAGTTGAAAGGAGAGCTGTGTAATCAGGTCAAAGTTCTAAGAAGAAGAGACTGAGTGCTCAGCTGTGAACAGAGCATCTGTATTAATGGCTGTCCCCCTCCCTCAGGGATCAAGGAACATCTCCAAAGAAGGGATAGAAAGAATCTAAGAGTAGGAAGATGGGGAGAAGTGTTGGGTGTTGTCTTCTGGACTCAAGATGACCCAATCATGAACTCACAACATCAGTAGTTACCAGAAAAAGAGCTATGCAAGATCAAGCCAGCCAAAGTCCCAGCATAGATGGGGTAGATAATCTCCATTCTCCCTCCTTAGTGAAGAGCCTTTGGCAATTGATAGCTGAGTGGGGGAACGATCAATTCTTTGGAGGATATGACCGATTGAAAGTTATCCATGCTCCAATGATGGACCACACTATCCAGATAAAGACATCACAAACTGGACTTAATGGGATATCAAACCAAACAAAATCCTCATGATGTATGGAACTTCTTGAGGATATGAGGACGTTGGAAGGGGGACTGTGGGAATAGATAATAATCATATATCATTGTATTCTTGTATGAAATTCGCAGAAAGGAAGAAAAAGGAGAATGGGCAATCTGAGGTTTATCCATTCCCAGAAAAACGTTAATAACAACCTACCTATAAGGACACAAATAGCCAGAAAGGATTCTAGACACACTGTCCAGTTAAATAAATGACAAGACATCACATTTCACATGATTTCATTCATAAACTGTTCAAAACCAAGAAGAGCTATATGAATAATTTTGAGATTCGTGTATAAGTAGTGAAACTTTACAAAAAAAAGAGAGGGGGGCTGGTGATTGCTACAGGCGGTAGAGTGACAGCGTAGCATCCTCACAGCGCTGGGCTTGATCCCCAGTGCTGGGTTAGGTGGCACATATCTATAATCTTCTCCATGATGAGGACATTTGCTTTTTCCAAAAGGATCTGACTTCTCTTAGAAGCCTCTTGACCAGTGAATCTGACAGCTGAGAAGAAAGACAGCCTGCATTCACTGGGCTGCTGTTTTTTCTGTGTTTCTGGGTAAAGCTTTATTCTGGGACCCCAGCTCATGGAGTGGTTCTGTCTACATTTAGGATGTGTTTTTCCACCTCCATTATCCAAATCTAGGAGTTCTCTTACAGACTTGGTCAGAGGCTTTTTTCTATGGTAACACTTGTAAAATCCCATCAGGTTGGCAATCAAAAATAACCATCATAGCAGGTTTCTTCCTGAATCTCCAGGTCTCCTTCCTTTCTGGGTGAAGGTTCTCTGGGGAAATGTTTCTCTTTGTTTCCCAGCACCCACTGCTTGTATATGCTTGTATATGCTTGAATATGACCTACTGCCTAATCTCTCTGTGATCCATTTATAATTACCAGATATACAAACTCTACAAATACAAGAGATCTTTATCACCTCCTTAATGTTGTGGCTTTCAAGTCCTTGTGAACCACACAGCACTTCTTTCTCTTTTAAGAAGAACAAACATACATAATTTGGTAGTTTTCTGCTTGTTTTTGAGACATGCTCTCATATATACTAGGCTGACCTTGACTTCTTGATACTCTTTCCTTTACGTCCTAAATGCTGGGATTACAAGCATGTGCTTGATTTACTGGATACTGGGAATAAGACCCAGGACTTCACGCTCTGCATGCACGTTATCAACCTAGCTCTATCTGTAATCCAACATCTATACTTATTTGAAAAGATAGGTTGGTGATTCTCATTGTTGGTGCAATAAAACATCTGACAAAACACAACTAGAAGAAGGAAGGGTTTGGCTTTAGCTCAGTTTGACTGTACAGCCCATCGCTGCAGGGAAATTATGGTGGCTTCTCTCTTTACATTCATAGGAAGCAGAGAGAAGGGAATGCTGGTGTTCACCTCACGCTCTTCTTTTTGTTCAGTATGGGACCCCAGCCCATGGAGTGGTTCTGTCTACATTTAGGTTCAGTCTTTCCACCTGCATTTTGTTTAGATATTTAGTTTGCTTCCATTTCTTAGTTTTGAGATGACATGGGTGTGCAGATGACTCTTGGCATTCTGACGTCATTTCCTTTTAGTGTACAGCTAATAGTGAAAAGGCTGGATCATACAGTAGTTCTCTTTAAGTTGTTGGGGAGCCATCATACTTTTTGTTCTGTATACTAATTTACTTCCCCACCAAGAGTTTTCAAAGGTCTCCTTCTTTCTGCTTTTGCAAGCACTCACTTAGTAGTTATAAAATAGCTATAGTAGATACTATCTTTTTGTGATTTTGATTTGCATTATTCCCAATAATGTCACTGAATATTTTTCTTTCATTTATCTGTTGGTTTTTTTATATATTTTCTCCTGAGAAGTGTCTTTTTCTTGAGATTTATTTATTTTATATATATGAGTACACTGCAGCTGTCTTAAGACACACCAGAAGAGGGCCTCGGATTCCATTACAGATGTTTTGAGCCCCTTCTCTCCTTCCCCTCTCCCCTATTTGAGGCAGGATCTCACTCAGTACTTCATGCTGGTTTAGAGTTCACAATGCAGTTCAAGGTAGCCTTGAACCCGTGGCAGTCTTTCTCCTTCAACTTCCTGAGTGCTGAGATCATAGGCATGTACCACCACCCCCAGTTTATTTTCATCCAGTGGAATCCATGCGTCTGTGTGGCAAAGGATGAGAATATGCTACAGGAGATAAAGATGCTAAAAGTGAAAGCTGAACAATTTGTCATCTCTAGAGATACAGCCATTGGGTAGTTGTGTTGTAATACCAAATAGAAAGCAAGCTGCGAAGCTAAAAAAAAAAAAATATCCACCCGAAGCTCACCAAACCTCTAGAGCTGGATACCACTTTCAGGAACTATAACGAAAACAGGAACTAAAGTAAAAGATACCACAAGAACACAGATAAACCGGAATGCAGAGCCGTTCACAGAGAACAGTTTTATAGAACCAGCAGGTGCCCAGGAAAAGAAGCAAAGACGGCCATCTATTAAAAGAGACGTCGGGGTACAACAACCAGTTTTGATCTGAGTCTGGATCAAAACAAATCAATTAAATAATAATTTTGAGACAGAAGAACGTGATTGTGGTCTAGTACATGAATTATGCAGCATCAATAACTTTGTTTTGTGTAGCAGTGGTTTCATGGTTACACAGCAGGATTCCCTTTTTTGAAGAAGTTGCACACTGAAGTCTGAGAGAGTGGCTAACATAGCTGTGACTCTTTTGAAATTAGTTTAGCAAATAAAAGACAAAATATAGAAGGAATAAAAACTCTATGTGGTATGGTTATTTTTGTCTAAATGGGAGAAGGGGGAAGTAACTCAGTGGCTCACAGTATCTTCTGTGCAAGCTTGACAGTTGGAGTCTAATCCCTGAAGCCCACAGGGGAAGGAGATAAGCAACGCCTGGAGGTATCTTCTGACCTCTGTACATTCATGTGTTCCTGATGCCCACCCCCATCTCTGTGTGACTCTCCCTCCTTCCTTCCCTTATTCCCTTTGTCTCTCTCTCTCTCTCTGTGTGTCTCATGTATCTCTCTATTTTTTTCTGTCTCTTTCTTCCCTTCATGTACTTAATGATGAAATTATAAAATGAAAAGGGGTAAGATTATATTTTACTTTTTGTTGTTGTTTGTTTGTTTCCAGAGACTGAAGGGAAGTAGGAGTCTAAGGTATTGCTAGGCATAGACGGGTGGGAACAAGGTTCCTAATATAAGATTTTTGTTCTTGTTTTATTTTTGTTTTTATTCCTGTGATTTTTAAAATTCATTTGAACAGGTAGCCTTCTTGGATGCTGTTTGTTCTTAAATAGATTATGTATTTGAAAGATGATGAGACCTTCCTGTTGGTGAAGCCAAAGGAGAAATCGAGTAGGTCTCAGGGCGGGCGATACCCTTAGGGGAACTAAAAGTAGTTACTGCAGGAACTTGAGTGAATTCTTGAGAGAACGCTGTGATAGAGAGCAAGCCAGGCTCTCTACCTGACTCTGGCTTGCTGCTTGTCATGTGATTTCTCTTTCATGCTTACCTTCCCCCTACTGTGATTCCAGTCTCCATGAGATCCTCACAGAATGGAACCAACACTGATACCTTGACTCAGAGATTCCAAAACAGTACTCTATAATACACTTTTCTTTATGTTATCTCTTCTGAGTGTCCTTATAATAGAAAAGGGACAAGGGCCTTGCACTGTCAAATTGACATGAGCTAGAGGAGAGAGAGAGAGAGAGAGAGAGAGAGAGAGAGAGAGAGAGAGAGAGAGGCTTCAATTGAGGAAATGCTTCCATGAGATCCAGCTATAAAGCAGTTTCTCTATTAGTGATAAATGGAGCAGGGCTCAGTCCACTGTGGGTGGGTTCCATCCCTGGATTGGTGGTCCTGTGTTCTACAAGAAAGCAGGCTGAGCAAGCCAAGTGAGGCAAGCTGGTAAGCAGTCCCCCCCCCCCCCCCGCCCACTCCCCCCAGTGGCCTCTGCATCAGCTCCTGCCTCCAGGATCCTGACCTGTTTGAGTTCCTGTCTCAATTTCCTTCACTCTAACAAAGACAGGCCTGGGGGATGGCTCAGTGAGTAAAGACAATCTACCATCAAGGCAAAAACCTGACTTTCATCCCCAGGACCCACAGGTAGAAGGAGAGAACTGACTACAAGTTGTCTTCTGACATACATGTTGGTACTCTGTACCAAAAAATAAGTGACTAAAAATTATAGCATCAACAATAAGAAGATGAATTAAATATCACTTCAGTTTTTTTAAAAATAAATAACTCAATAAAACACTGAGTATTTTTGCTTTAGGCAATACTCATATGTATGGGCAAAAACCCTCCAAAGACTGTGATTTTGAAACTATGAAGTATTTCCATGAGGGGTTTATTGTACTTCTGTGTTTTTTTCCCTCTCATGTTTATTGCTAAATGTTGTCATTTATGATGCAGATTTTGTGTTTTAACATGACAAAAAAAACCCACTAAGAAGAAAAAATTAAGATGTAAAAAATTCAGAACCGAGTGCCTTACAAACAGACCAAGGATGAGGTGGGCCTCTACAGACTCTTCCACGGCTGCACTTTAGTAAATTAAAAAAGAAAAAAATCAGTGTCTTACAGCATTTCTCACAGAAGTGGGCACTGTGGGATGTATGTATAATGCTAGTACTTGGGCAGTAGAGGCAAGGGGGGTGAGAAGTTTGAGGCCAGCCTGGGCTACATAATGAGTTCCAGGTCAGCCTTGGTTACATCAGACCTCATGTCAAACAAAACAGAACCAAGCAGGACAGAGCAAAGCGGTAAGAGTTGGTGTCAGCAGCAATTCTAGGGCCTGACAGTAAATGAGACAAGATACAGAACTGCATGCTGGTGTACTAGGAGCCACACCCAAGAGCCTTAGTCATTATGTACCCCCCCCCCACACACACACACACACTTTGGTTTAATCCTCTCTCCATTATACAGAAATGTATTTTGCAAGTTGTTAATACAGATGTAAGCTGACAGAAAATACATTAAACTCATGCAACATAATTTATAGAGCAAGTCTGCCTTGGAACTGTCATTCTCTTGTGTCTCTGTTGTCTGTAGAGCAAGGAAATTAAATAAGCATCTATTGAGTAGCCCTCATTCCATGATTCTGTGGAAGTTCACACACTGAGCAAGTTAGATGTTTTAGCAGGGTTTCCCAGCAGATATTTAGATTAAACACATTTAAGGCATAAAGACAAGTGGAGGGGCACTCAGGAAGGGCTGACACAGCGGAAACCCACCAGGTTTTCAGAAATTACACAGCCTGGGAGCTGACTTCCCTCTGTGGGAAAACTTTGGTTTTGAAGGTGTCTAGACAAATGTCACTCGTTAGGCTGAGGGTGCTGCAGTCTTATGTGGTATCATGGTCATAGATGTCATGGCTGGAACTTAATGTATTCTGGTGATTCATGTTCAAAGTCCCCCTTCCCTCCAGGGGAACAGCAGGAATTCCTCATGTATATGCGACGGAATGCAACAGAATACAGAAGTCTACTCAGCTCTGTCCAAACTGTGGGCCAGAAGGATTGCAGCAGGAAGTATGTGTTTCCTAAGTAGAAGATTTGGAATGTTTGAAGGTCAAAGTCAGAAGGACGGTGAAGCTCCACATACACTACTGACACAACTTCTTCAGTATTGTTAGCAGAGGATGGCAATGTAGCCCAGGCTGGCCTCATATTCAGTGATCCTCCTAACTCAGCCTCCTGAGTGCCGGCATTACAAGCGTGCACCCACCACCTGTAATGGTGTCTTGATAATCTCGTTACCTCCTAATACCATTATAAACAAGAAACATCAGATACAATATCCTGATAGATTACATTCTAAAATATATTAGACCAGGGTGACAACTGAGCTCTCAAGTTGTCCATAAATTAAGGATATAATTATTATATAACAATTATCACTTTGTGTATTTACTCAGCTACCTAGTTAATTAGCTAATTTTTTCCAGACAAGGTTTCTCTGTAGAGCCGCTGCTGCTTTGGAATTTGCTCTGTAGACCAAGCCTGCCTCAGAGTCAGAGATCTGCCTGCCTCTGCCTCCCAGGTGCCTAGATTAAAGGTATACACCACCATGCTGGGCTTCACTGATTTATTCTTTAGCTCACAGTCCAGCATCTGGTTCAAAGCAGGTGCTTCAAGAACCTTGGTCACAGGCCTGATTAATGGAGATTGATCTGACTTCACCAGAACACATGAGTGACATGCTGATGATTTTTACCCCTGGTAACTGGCCCGGTCTGTACATGGACCATCTTGGGCTATTTTATCTGAGATCATTGGAATACTCTCTCCTCTTGCCATGACTAATACTTTTCTTTCTCTGAAATATGACTTCCTTTTTGTTGATTCATTTAATAAACCTCAGAGTGTCTTGCAGGGTGTATCTAGTGTGACATTACACAGAACTAGAATGTTATCTTGATGTGACTAGATTAGCAGTACTAACATGGGAGTCACTGGAGGTCAGACATCCTGGGGAGCAGGCTGGCCTCTGTGGGTGTGGTTAGCACTCATGATTCTGGGTACTCAGAAGTTAGAGGAAGTACCATTTTAACTGAAGAGCTAAAGCGATCCCTACACAGACAGAGCTGTCCTTGGAGTTCCCCTGCCAAGTACTCATGTTTTCAGGTCTTACCTTCAACTGTGTCCTGCTGCTGCTGCAACTACTATTTTCAAGTAAGTACGGGCCTGGACCTTTTCAATTGGAGGATTATTTCAGAGTGCAAGGCAAAGATACAAGTATGGTCATAGTGATGCTGTTTGTAATAGCAACCTAAATGTCCAATAATGGGGGACCGGGTAAATAAATTTGACATAACAGTGACACAAACAGTGAGGTTAATTGAACAACCTCATATAGACTGTTGGCATTCACAGTGCTACAGAGAAAATCAAGGCAAACAATCATGTGTGCAAGCATTGTGTGGGGACGTTTTTTAATGTTTGGGCTCCAGGAAGGGAAGCCGTGAAATGTGAAGCGTTGGGAGAGGAGTCATGCTTGCACCTAACTTTCGTGTGGTGTGAATGCATTGTCATAGATGTGTGTGTGTTATTATTAAGGAATTTATTTTAAACTTCAATAAAACATATGAGGAATCTCAAATATGCAAGCTACTAGCTTTGTTTTGTCAGGGGTTCTATTCATGACAGAGGGAGAGGGGAAGAGAGAGAGGAGAGGGGATGGGGAAAGGCAAAGAGGGGGAGAAGGGGAGAGAGGGAGAGAGGGAGAGGGGGAGGGTGGAAGAGGAGGAGAAGGGGAGAGAGGGAGAGAGGGATAGTGAGAAAGAATGAGGTTACCTTTCCTTTGCAAATTAACAGGCAACTAGTCCAGATTAGGTGGGCTACTTTCCTGGCCACCAATGCCCATTTTTCTGAATGTTAACTCCATTAGCTATGGAGTCACATTGGCTCATAATTGAAGGGCTGTTATTCTGAAAAAGGAGGAGGGATGTCCTGTGTCAAGGACCCCACAACACTGGGAAACTGAGAGAAATGTAAGTTCTCATGTTCCATCTCAGTCCAATGGAGGCACACATTTTAAGGAATGAGCCTAGGTCGCCCAGGCTGGCTCAAACTCACTACAGTTCTTCCCCTGGCTCTTTACAGGGGTGACAGGCTTAAGTCATCGTTCCTGGTCTGGTTAATTTTTTTCTGAGAGATAGTTTCATCACTTTGGCTAGCCTGGAACTTGCTATATAGTTTAGGCTGGCCTCTAGCTCAGGATTTTCCTGTCTCCACCTGCTGGGCTCCAGAATGACAGGCCTGTGCAATTTTAATAAATGTTTAAATGGGATTTTCTGCTGCCTCTCAAATCAGAGAATCATTGGCACAGCCAATCCTCCTCCCAACAGGGCAGCCATAGTTTCCTCCTTTATTCTGTGATGCATTGCTTGAAGAAATGGACCCTCACTGTATTGACCTCCTTTTCTTACTTTATAGGGTCTTTGGAAGCTGCTTATATAGTTGAGGTTGGTAAGAATGCCTATCTGCCCTGCAGTTACAATCCAACTAAACCTGGGACACTTGTGCCTATGTGCTGGGGCAAGGGATTCTGTCCTTTGTCACAGTGTAGCAATGAATTGCTTAGAACTAATGGAGGAAATGTGACATATCAGAAATCCAGCAGATACCAGCTAAAGGGCGATCTCAACAAAAGAGACGTGTCTCTGATCATAAAGAATGTGACTCTAGCTGACCATGGGACCTACTGCTGCAGGATACAGTTCCCTGGTCTTATGAATGACGAAAAAAAAGAACTGAAATTAGACATCGTCAAACCAAGTGAGTAGTCCTTTCCATGTAATCATTGTCCATCAGCATCCCTGTGAGTCATGGTATCATAGAAATAGAGGATGCTCACATCTGACTTCTCTAGCTACAGACTTTGGGATGGGATGGGAAGACATGGATTAATAGGCCTCACCTTGAAATGCAGTGGTGTAGCTTCCACATGTTTTTGAACTCCAGGATACAGTCTACAGAAGGGGAAGAAAGACCTAGATATGGAGGTTCAAGGTCCTGACTGATGATTAGCATCCCATGGAAAGTTTCTGCTTTAACTATTTATTTTAATTGTATTTATGATATATTTTTTAATCATAATTTTTCTCTCCTCCAACTTCGGATCAGATTTTCTCCACCTTCTTACCCACACAACTTTGTGTTCTTTCTGTCTCTCAAACACACACACACACACACACACACACACACACACACACACACGTGTCAAAACTCAGAACAAACAAGCATAATCAATACTACGAAAAATATCTGACAAAAACAGAGTGCACAAAATCAAATGGAGTAAGTTCGTGTTGGCCTACTACTTCTGGGCAAGGGGCCTACTCTTTTTTTTTTCCAATTTTTTTATTAGATATTTTCTTAATTTATATTTCAAATGCTATTCCGAAAGTCCCCTCCCCCCTCCCTGCTCCCCTGCCCACCCACTCCCACTTCTTGGCCCTGGCATTCCCCTGCACTAGCTGTCCTATGCCATAGTGTCTGAGTTTAATGACTGATTATGGGATGGATCCCCCTGGTGGGGTGTGGCTGGTATACCCAATGACACTCCATTGGAGAGTTCTGGATTTTCTATTTCACAGCTGGCATCAATTGCAAACAGCTTCATAGAGGAGTGGGAGCTCCTGTCCCCTTCCCCTTCCCAGGGCTGGGATTTCGTCTGGTTTGAGTCTGTGCACGTCTTATGAGTGCTATCATTGTCTCCATGAACTTATATCTCGGGTAGTTCCGTTTCCTCACAGCTATCTATTACCTCTGGCTCTTACAAGCTTTCTGTAGAGAGAATCTCTTGTGTAGTGTGTGGAGGCATCACTTGTCAAGTAAAAGCTAGTGGTCTATTAGCATAAGGCAGGAAGTGATAGGTGGGAATTCTGGTTGAGAGTTTGGAACTCTGAAAGAGTGTCAGAGGCAAGAGATTTCATCCTGGGCTCTGAGAAATTCAGATACATGAAACTGAGAAGAGGTAACCAACCCTGTGGCTGACATAGTATAGAATAAATGGGTTATATAAGTTATGAGCCAGTCGGAGAACATGCCAAAGGTATGGTCTAGGTACTTATTCATAAAAAATTAAGTTTCAGAGTCATTATTCTGGGAATAAAGAGGCTTGGTAGAAAAGACTGTGGCTACATATGGTATCCCACATTAGGCACCAAATATTTTTAATAAAGTCTTAAATGTTCAATTTTACCAATAAAGACTAGGAAGCCAGATGCTGGGGTAATAGCCTGCTAGCTCTGAAATTTTTTCCTACATAACAATCTATTTTAGGTAAGCCAGGAATATAAACCACTGGGTTGTATGCATGTTTTAAGAAGATGTATATGTGCAGGTATGTAGCTCAGCAAAAGTCCCTGGGTTTGACTCCCCATCACTACACGAATCAGAGAATTTCAGAGCACATCTTTGTGGCCATGTGGAGCAGAGTTCAAACCAATTCTGCTTCTTATTAATTTTCTAATATTGGAACATTATTTCAAGTGTATAACCTTTTCAGCTGTAAAATATAGTTATCTACCATATAGGCCACTGGAAAGATTCTATAAGCTGAAGCTTATACAGAAGCTTTAGTGTGACCTCTGATGGCTGGTACTTCATTACTAATTGGGCCGCAGCAATGATAAGTGCATCTCACCGCTGTTACACATCTGAAATATATGCTACATGTAGATTTGGAGCTGAGGTTATGTGTCTCTTCATTTATTGTCGTTCAGATGTCGTATTCTGCCCTGTCAATGTCTCCGAACATAGACTGTGCTCTTAGCAAAGCCTTACTCTTGGCTGAGTGAGATGGCTCCATGGCTCAAGGAACTTGCTACCAAGCCTGGTTACCTGAGTTTTGTCTCTGCAGCTCACATAATGGAAGGAGAGAACTGATTCCTGAAAGTTGTTTTCTGACCTCCATATGCTCCTCCTCCCCAAAAAACAAGTGTTTAATAAATCCCCTTACCCATAATAATGTTTTCTGATTCAAGCCAAGGTCACTCCAGCTCAGACTGCCCATGGGGACTCTACTACAGCTTCTCCAAGAACCTTAACCACTGAGAGAAATGGGTCAGGTAAGACATAAGCACAGGAATATGTGTTTAGCTCGCATCTCAGTTCGCAGAGCTTGGAATATGATAAATAGCTAAGAAAAACCTCTTTTTATTTCCCTCAGCATCTGTAGTATTGTTTGAGTGAATGAGGTGGTGGACCGCATCTTAGCCTCCTGGGTTAGGATTCTAATTCACAAACTAGCCAGGTGAGCTGAGACAAGGCCGGTTGGTTCTCTGGGTCTCTGCTTCCACTTCTGTCCAAAGAGCAGGGCCTAGAGACCTCTGGATTTCCTGTCTCAGGAAAATGCCCTGCCCCTACCATGGAGAAATGATTTTGGATATCCATAGATTTTGTTATGTAAAGGAAGAGAAATATTTACTATCGCCATTGTTTCATTTAGAAAGGCATTTGGGGCTAGAGAGATGGTTCAGCTATTAAAGGCCAAGGCTCACAAATAACGATGGCTTTAACTTACTTTGAAATGTTATTACATTGTGTGTGTGTGTGTACACTCATGTGTCATGGATGTCATGTAGCTGCAAGGGAAAAACTTGGAGGTACCTGCTTTTTCCTTGTACTGTATAGGAAGAGGGGGATCAGACTCAGGTCTCAGGCAAGTACCCTTATACATGGAGCCATTTAGCTGGCCCTTACATAAAACTTAATTTAAAAAAAACAACTTAATAAGAAAAAACCTCTAATAAGAAATTGTTCTATTTTAGTTAAATATTAAGTAAACAAGAGTCTAATAAGAAAGGCTCACAGTATCGACTTCATTATTTTCTGATTTACTCTGAGCAGGCAGTGTTGCTTACATCTGGGCTAATGGGTTGCTTAGGTGTCATTCAGGGACATTTCTAGCAGGACGCATAAGGAGGAACGGCAATCCTCATAGGGCACGAGGCTGAAAGCTGCCCCAGAAGAAAAAGAGGACAGGAAAGGCTGTCCTTGGGCACATTAATAAGCGATGTTGATCTCATCTTACTTCTGGGTAGCGTTCTGTTCTTAAATTCTATGAAACACTCTTCATTTTTCTTAATGGGAGAGAAAAATTGTTTAAGTTCCATCTCATCAGGGCACACATCTCACAAACTACAACTTGTGAGATTTCGATAAGAAAGTGAGTCCAGTGTGTGTCACAGTGCATTCTCACTGTGCACCCAACTCGGTGGATGTGCCTGTCACTAATACTGCCAATCAGGCCAAGGGCAGGGTGAGAAAATGGCTCTGCACTGCACGGAGAGTGAGCTGGGTCCCACATCTCCTCCTGCTAATTCCCAACTCAGTAACATTGCTCCAACTCTTGGAAGTTTAGGTTTCTCATCGCTGCAGTGGGGCTTCCAAAGACTGCCTCAGAAGGTTGTTGTGAAGATTAGACAGGGTGAGGCCTGTGGAGTAGCAGCAGGTCCGCAGACAGAACTCAGCTATTGATCAGCAATTTTACTACTGAAGTTATTAACTTTACCTTCCTTGGTCGGTTGCTCTGTGGGGAAAGGTAGTCTCCATTATGTCATTAGCAAGGAAGTGAAAGGCAGTGGAAACCTATGAACACACGCATGGTGTGGACTAATGGAGTTCTGCCAGACTTTCACTGTGTACTATTGTGCTATTTTGAAGAAAGGATAGACATTTCCTAGAAGGGACCTCACGGCTCACTGAGTCCACTTTCCATCAGTACTGACTGACATCTGTGTAGGAGCAGGGATGCAGGCATGGGGACACCCTTCCTCACAAGGCAGAGCATCTCCTTGCACCCATCTATGTCACGAACAGAAGTTTCCTTCCCTCTGTTTTTTCCTTGCAATTTCTACCTAAGGCAGAGAGAATAGTCTCTTCTCTCACACCAGGCAATGTTGGCACTTTACCTAGATAGAATCTCCAAGGTTTTCAAGAGCCAGAAAGGAAATAGTTAAAACAAACAAACAAACAAACAACAGAGGATAATATTCTAAAATTAAGAAAAGAAATGGAAAATGAAATTCATTAACATTTAAAGGCTTGTTTACAGATGTTATACTATGCCAGTGATTGATAAGTCATTTGAATAGCTATGTACACTTCTTGCTTACTGCGAAAGTGAGTATATACACTATTTGAATATTAGGAGGGTTGAACCTTTAAAAGTGAGAATGGAATTTCCTAAACTCACATGAAACAGAACAAATGTGTTCTTCTCTTATTGAAGGAGCCAAGGCTGGATCCCAGGGGAGTCTTCAGCTCTGGAAACGGCCTACACTGAGTCCCAGTTTTCTAACCCATAGCCCATGTCATGGGCAGAACTCTCTAGCATAGCATCTTGTTTCTGGGTTGTTGTGTTAGTGCAGCAGGTATAGCCCCTTGCTACGAGGGCTGAGTTGGATCTCAAGTCCCTGAATGATGGAGAACTGCCACAGATTGTCCTCTTGACTCTGTCTGGACATCAGTGCATCCTCTGCCAATTACGCTAAACCTCCAGCCCTGACTTCTTTACTCCCCACCCCTATTTAATTTTGCTACAAATATGAACAACAGATATCTGTGACATTACTTTTTATTTCTCTTTTTCCCAGGGAACCGACAACTGCACTAGAGTGTAAACAGCAGGAAGAAGAAGAAGTGAAACAGACACACACACACACACACACACACACACACACACATATACACACACACATACACACACACATACACACATACACTGAGATAAAATAAAACAAAATGTTGTTTCTTCTTCTAAAAATGGCAAAAGAGTGGTACATCTACATAATATTAAGATGAGGGCCATGTATGATGGCACACACCTTTAGACCCAGCACTCAGGAGGCAGGGGCAGGCAGATCTCTGTGAGTTCAATGCCAGCTTGATCTACATACCAAGTTACAGGACATCTGAGGCTACATAGAGAGACCTTGTCTCAACAAAACCAAATCAAACCAAATCATAAAAGGACGAACAGTGCTAAGCACCACATCTGGTACCTATGTGCCAAGTAGACAGTAACTATGACATCTCTGTACATTCATGACTGTTACATTTCTCTTTCCTGCTGCTTATACTCTAGTGCAGTCTTGAGTTCCCCAGGAAAAACAGAATAATAAATAATGTTACAGACATCTCTTTGTCTATGTTTGTAGTAAAATAAAATAGGGGTGAGGAGTAAAGAAACCAGGGCTGGAGGTTTCGCTTAATTGGCAGAGTCTTTGTCTAGCTTACATGCAAGCCCCGAGTTTGATCCCCAGCACCACGTAAATCAAGCATGGTGGGACAGGCAGGCTGGTAACCCCAGCACTCAGGAGGATCAGGAGTTGAAGGTCAGTCTGGCTATAGGGAGGGTCTGAGTGCAACCTGGGTTACATGAGACACTGTCTCAAAAAAGGAAGAGAGAGACATACAGAGACAGAGAACAATTTATTCTCATCACTGAGACCAAGAGTTATAAAGATGGGGAAGCAGAAGTGGGATTTCCATGTTAAATATTGCATGTGGTGAAAGATTCCTATTTACTTTGAAGTTCCACCTACTCCCCGCACCCCCTGTGGTTTTTATGATTTAAATTGCTTTCAGGTAAAGAGAACAAAGCTGGAGCATGTTTGATTTTTTTCTTCATAAATAATTTTAAGCCAAGAAGACAGGCTTTGTACTGTTTAGACCACAGTCTATTAAACTCAGATTTCCTGGAAGCCTTGAAAAGTTTCGAGTGTGAAGGTTCTGAAAGGTGACTGTGACTTTTCACAATCTCTGACTTCAGCAGCAAAACGAATGAGTTGCTTTTGTTTTCTGGCAGCTGACAGCTCGTGGTGTTCATGATGCTGTGTCCCCTCCTGCTCCTATCTTGCTTGTGCCCCTGTCCCCTCTACCTGGAGACAAATGAGCTCAAAGGAGAGATGGTGGCTGGCTGATGAGCTATGTGACTCTCTGGTTGGTGACATTGCTGGGTGAAGCTCTTGAGAATGCTGAAGTTAAGCTTGTGGCTTTGAAGCCATGTGAGCCTAATGGGAAGCTGCTCTTACTCATGCAGCAGGGTGTAACACTCATTCTCAGTTTCTTCCCTTGTCCAAATGACTAAGTCTCTACCCTTTAGAACAGTTGCGGTTTTACTTTTTTTTTATTTAAAGATTTGATTGGTGTATGTTCATTATATGTAGAAGAGGTATTCTACAGATGTTTTTACTCAAGGATGTCATCCATTCTGACACTATCCATCCTCCATTCCCTTCATCTTCTCCCCACCCTCGCTTGATAGTCTGCTTCTTTCTGGCTATAGTCTCACCACTGTTTTCAGTCCATATGAATAAGCGATTTTTGCACTGAGTGAGAAGTTTGACATTACCCACACAGAAATCTAGTTTTCCCACTTCATTTCATTGAGGACGCTGTACCTCAACCTGCCCCCCACCCCCATGGCCCCATTGCATGTATTGGGCATGCTTGTCAGAAAAAGAAAAAGAAAAAGAAAAAGGAAAGGAAAAAGAAAAGGAAAAAGAAAAGGAAAAAGAAAAGGAAAAAGAAAAAGAAAAAGAAAAACAAAAAGAAAAAGAAAAAAGGAGGTGTCTGCAGCTGTGTGACTTTGTTTTCAGGTCCTGCACCCCATTCACTTGTGCTACCTGTATGTGTCAGTCTGATGCTGCTTGTCACTGGGTCTCTCTGTATATGAATTGAGATCAGGATTGCTATTCTATCAGAGGTCTTTGAGTTTTGGGATGGGTCCCATTGCTGCGAAGAATGGTCATTGGGCTTGGGGTGGGGATTACGTGGAACCTGTACACTGTTTTTGGTAAGATAGATACTTTCATATTACTTCTGCTCCTCTATGAGAAATCTTTCTGCATTATGGTGTTTTCTTCTATTTAAAATGTTAATCATAGAGCTTTTTTTTTAAATTTTCTTGGTAAGTTTTATTCCTAGGTATTTTATCTTATTTTTTTAAAAAAGATTTGTTTATTTATATCTATGTTATGTGTGTGAGTGCTTTGCAGGCACATTTGTAAGTGTACTACTTGCATGTCTGGTGCCAACAGAAGCTAGAAGAGGATTCTAGATCCTTTTGGACTACAGTTATAAAAGACTGCGAACCACCATGTGGGTGCTGGAAACCAAACCCAGGTCCTCTGCAAGAGCTATAAGTAGCCCTAACCAATGAGCTGTCTCTCTAGCCCCTCTATGACTTTGTTTTTTAAAGACAGAGTCTTAGTATGTGGCTCTGGTCATCCTGTAAGTCACAGTATAGATTAGGGTGGTCCCAAGCTCAAGGAGACCTGCCTACCTCTGCCTTCCAAGTGCTAGGGTTAAAGGTGTGTACCAGCACACCAAGAGAATTTTATTTGATGCAACTATTATGAATGGATTGTTTTCTTGATTTCTTTCTCATCGGATTTGTTATTGGCATATAAGAAAGCTTTTAGTTTTGTGTATTGATTTTGTATCTAAGCATCAACTCTAAGAGTTTTCAGTTTTTAGTGTGTCATACATACACAATTGTGTTATCTATAAATAGAAATACTTTGACTCTGTTTTCTATTTACATCCCGTTTATTTCAATCTCTTTTCTAATTGTGCTAAGAGTTCAAAAATTATGTCGGATAAGAATGGAGGAAGTAGACACCCCTGTCTAGTTCCTGACTTTAGTGGAAAGTTCTTTTTAAAAAATTTCCTCCATTTATTATAATGTTGGTTGTAGGGCTGTTGTTTATAAACTTTATATTAAGGGGTGTTCCTTCTTAATAAGTTTTTTGTTTTTGTTTTTTGGAAACAGAGTCACATACTACTTTCAAACTTGCTTTGTAGTCAGTGATGACCCTGAACTCCTGATCCTGTTACCTGATCATAGGCATAGGTTTTCAGGCTGAGTTTATGCAGTACTAGCAATCAAACACGGTGCCTCTGTGTATGCTAGGCAGCTACTCTTAGCAACTGATCATCTTCTTCCACAGCCCCTATGTTGAAGTATGCTCCTTCAAGTCCTACTTTCTTCTCAGTCTTTTTTTGTTTTATCCTAAAGGCACATTGAACCTTGTCACAGGCCCTTCCTGAGTCTGCTGAAATGATCAGCTGATTTTTGACCTTGACTCTATGTCCTGCCATGTCCTTGCACAGCTCCAGGGACTTGACCTCACCAAAGCAGTGAGGAGATGAAGAACAGACAGACACACAGACACACAGAGACTCTGGGAATGAGTGGCCTGGGCTCTTGGATGGTGTACCCTCAGTGACTGGGATGCTCAGCATGATTTTATGTAGAGTTGAGCAGGAAGGTGGGGTTATTGCATATGGCTGCACGAGGAGGCAGCTTCAGCTAACCTCAGTATTAGCAAGCTCTGGAAGGGAGCAGCCGCCCGGCTGTGAACATCAGGTAGGGATGGATGATGGACATTTTCTGACCACATTGTCAGCATTTAAACTTGAATCCCGAGGCAGGTTTTGCCCTCCTTGAACCCCCTCCAGGGAAGGCTTTGCCACTCCCATGGAGACCTCGACATGGCCAGACCCAAGTTAACAGCATACATTCGCTAGGGGATTCTTCCAATCCTCACAACGTACTACACGCAATTTTACACAAAAGTCCAGAAAACCCATTTAATCTATTTATGTGAGTGATTACAGTTATTGATTTGCAAATGGTGAACCATCCCTTCTGATGATGAAGCCATTTTCATCACACAACAAGCTTTTTTTTTTTAAATTATTGAATTTGGTTTGCAAGCTGTTTGTTTGCTGTTATTGTTGGTTTTTGATGCAGGGTTTCCCTGTGTTGCCCTGGCTGGCTAGCCTGGAAGGTTTGCAGCTATTGTATTAATAATTACTTTTGCAATAATTTTCATCAGGAAGATGGCCTTTTGTTATTGTTGTTATGTCCTTAGCTAGTTTGGGTATCAGGGTAATCAACATTGGTTCTATAAACTGAGTTTGGCAACATTTCTTCCATTTATAGTTCATGTGACTCACCTGAGGAACATGGTGTTAGTTAATTTTTTTAAAGGTCTGGTAGAATTTAGCAGTGAACACATCTGGGCTCAATTTAGCTTGAAGACTTTTAAAAAATTATGGCTTCAATTTAATTGTTCATTATAAATCTCCATAAGAGGTTTAGATCCCATTGGCTTAATTTTGGTCGGTCACATGTGTTTAGAAACCAATGCATTCTTTTAGATTTTTCAGTTTAGTGGAATATATGTCTTTTGAATATGTCATCATGATTTTCTGAATGCCATTTGTAGCAGTTGTAATATCTCCCTTTTCCTCTCTAACTTTCCCGTGTACTTGGGTCTTTTCTCTCCCTTTTGGTTAGTTTGTCTAATTTGTTAACTAGTTTGGTTTATCTTTCTATGGATTCTTTGTACCGGTAGGTTTTGTTGCTATTTTGTTACTTTCTACCCGAATATCTATTGCTTCCAGATGCTATTTTGGGTTTGATTGTTCTTGTTTTTCTAAGACCTTGAGTCACATCATTAAGTTATTACCTGCGCTTTCTTTGAATTTTTAAATGTAGGTCCTTACATATCTATAAACTTCCCTAGTGTAACTGCATTCATAATATTCTGCAGATTGCAATATACTTTAATTGGAAGAATTTGCTAATTTCCATCCCAGTTTCTTTGGTGACCAATTTATCACTCAGTCCTGATGAACTCATCTCTCAGTCATTCATTTTCCCCAAGTTTGTGGTTTTAGGGTAGTTCTTTTTAATAACTGAATGAGAAAGTTCATTAAAAGTGTTTGGCAAAATGCCTGATTCCTGGTGAACTGTAGCTATTGTTTCCATTTGGAAACAACTAAATACCTGGCCAATGAATAAATGTTAAACTTTTTCGAGAGTTTTGTGTCTTTGAAAGTGTGATCAGAATATGACTACATTATCAATGTTACTCGGTTGATGTAGCACTCATTAGGCCCTCTGGACAAAACCAAGGACATATTCAGTATAAATCCTCTGGCGAATGAAAAAATAAAGAGGAGGCTACGACTGCTCGTTGGCTTGGTACAGGAGAAGGTTTATTGTAGATATGAGGGAGAGCATAGCCAGAGGAAGGGGCATCTTGGGAGAGTCCAGATTGAACCTGTCCCTGAGCTGGGCCACATGAGCAAAGGGGAGATGGGTGAGCCAGGAGACCAGAGAACCAAGAGGCCAGCAGGTAAAAGGGTAAAAAACAACTGGTGTAGCCCAGATGGCTGGATTATATAGAGAAGAAGCAACGGGGGAAGGGCAGTCCAGGTCCTGGGATGGAGAGTTTGGTGTAGGAACAGTGTATGCCAGCCATACCCTGTAGCAGGTAGGGACTGAGGGATGCTGAGAGAACCTGGTGGCCAGGTCTGTTTTGGTATGCTAAATAGGCATCTCAGCCTTTTGTCCTGGGTTTGAAACCTACTAGGTTTTACTAGTTAAAAGGGTCACTGGTGTGGTGAATCTTTTTTTTTTTTTTTAATTTGGAGTTAGAAAAAGATTGTTAACTACTGTCTACTTTCTCCCCTTTGTATGTGTGTGCGTGGCAGAGACACAGACCCTGGTGACCCTCCATGATAACAATGGAATAGTAAGTAACTTCTGTGTGTATGGACGCTTCATGCTTGTGTAGGCTTCCTTTCTTATGCCACCCCATTTGTGGGAAAGCTTTTGCCCTTCTTGGCTTCCCACCCTGTGGCTTTTCAGTGTTGACAATGACAGTCTCACCATATTGGCCTGTTACCGATAGAAGAAGGATAAGACTGTGAGGTGCCGGGCACATTTGGAGTGTGGAAAAGCCCCAAGAAGAAATGAGCGATCACCTCTCTTTGGAAATGTCACAACTATGTATTCACTGTGGAAGGTTCCTTGGAGTTCTCTTCAGGTTTTTCACTTGAATTTTGTTGTGCTTTTGAGGCATGCTCTCATGTAGCTCAGGGTAGTCTTGAACTTACAATGTAGCTAAGGATGACCTTGAACTCCCAATCTTCCTTCTTCTACTTCCACAGAGCTGGGATATTTTGTATTTTTTTAAATCATTTTTTTCTGTAACAAGACACCATTCAAGAATACCCAGCACCATGAATTTATGTACTGAACTATTATGTTGAACTAGAAAGGAGAAGAACACTAAAAAGCCAGCTAGCAGTAGCAACTTGAAAATTCTTTGATGACTGGATATTGAGCTTTCTCAGAGGGTAAAGGCGCTTGCCACACAGCCTGACTGACTGTGAGTGTGAGTCTTGGAACTCATGACAGGAGAGATCTGATTCCTGGCAGTTGTCCTCTCTGATTGCCATTCCTGTGCCCTATACCATGCCCTGGCTGCACACATATGCACATGCATAAGTACACCAATAATTAATAGATAACAATAATAAAAATAACTCTTCAGGTCCAGTTATTGAAGCCTGCATTCAATGACTTTGATGTCTTATTTGTGTGCTCACAGTCAGAGTTTGGCACCTTGAGCTTGTGTCTCCCCTCTTTGGGATAGTGACCACATCTAAGAACCTCTGTTACCTACAAGGCTTTGTACACAGGAAGTAATGTGTTGATTAAGTGGAGGACAACTTCCGACATTTATTGCTTTTGTGGTTTAGTGTGGTTTTATTGCTTTTAAATGTAGTTCTATTTATTCTTAGGTTATTTTGTACATGCATATAGTATATTTCAATAATATTCACCTTATCCCCCCTTCCAACTCCTCCTAGATCCCTCTCATGTCTCCTCCCAAGTATGTGTCTCCTTTTAGTTTTTGCTGTTCGTAACCTACTGATTCTGAGTAGTACTTCCCATATATGCATGAGTGGTTTGGTTTTTTGAAATAGGGTCTTGATATATAGTTCAGGCTGGCCTCAGATTTACTGCTTTCCTGCCTTAGCCTCCTGAGTACTGGGATTACAGACATTCGTCACCATGACTGGTTGGCTTATTTGCTTTAAAAGTGTCTCTACTAACATTGTCTTTGAAGGTGGAATGTGGACTTAATTTTAGAAATATAAGGATGTTGTATGTATGTTGTTGTATTCTCTGGTATCAGAAACAAGAGAAACAGCAATAGTATAGCTCACTGACTGAGCATCTATTGAGAAACAGGCTCTTTGCTAATTTTCTCAATAACCCCATAGGGTCACTAAGCTCTTGGAGATACAAAATTTTTTTTTGTTTGTTTGTTTGTTTTTTCGAGACAGGGTTTCTCTGTATAGCCCTGGCTGTCCTGGAACTCACTTTGTAGACCAGGCTGGCCTCGAACTCAGAAATCTGCCTGCCTCTGCCTCCCAAGTGCTGGGATTAAAGGCGTGCGCCACCATGCCCGGCGAGATACAAAATTTAAACCCAGGACTGTGTAGTTGCAAAGTCCTGGCTCTTGAAACTGCTTTTTTTGTGTGTGGATGGAGGTTTTCCTGAAAGACATCAAATATAGACCATTCTGAAACTCCCTCCTTCAGAACACAATTTTGAACCAGTTGGGTTCTACTATACAGCCTTGATAGGGATGGGGGCAGGTGAGATAAACTGTGACTTTCATATGTACAGCACTGAAGCGAGTATTTTACTTCCTAGTTAAATACTAATATTAAGCTAAGCCATTTCATTTCTTCAAAGACTGAGGCTTGTCTAGAAGAAGACAGATCAAGGGTGGCTTCATCATTCCTACCATCCCAAGAAGCCATAAAAAAGAGTGGTCTGACCCTTGAACTGTGAGATTGTTTGAGCATATAACCAATTTCTGGACATCATGAGCTTGAACCCTGTTTTCTCTTCCCCAGAAAATTTCCACATGGGTTGATGAAATTAAGGACACTGGAGAAACTATCAGAACTGCTATCCACATTGGAGTGGGAGTCTCTGCTGGGTTGGCCCTGGCACTTATCATTGGTGTTTTAATCCTTAAATGTAAGTTGGGAGATGTGGTTCAGTTTTCTTTCTGATAAAGAACTGTTACTGGACTGGAGAGATAGCTCAAAGTTAAGGGCACTGACTGCTCTTCCAGAGGACCCAGGCTCAAATTCCACCACCCACTTGGCAGCTCACAACTGTCTGTAACGTAACTCCAAGATCTGACACTCTCACTTAGATATATGTGTGGGCACATAAAATAAAGGTAAATGAATGAATGAATGAATGAATGAATAGAACTGTTACTATAGGTATAGGAACCAATGTAAACATAGATAGAAATATAATCTTTCAAGTACGCCTAAAGGTGGTTAGACTACATACTCATTTGTCTTTCCAAATGCTGCCAGTTCTGATAACTAGTAATCACTCGAGGTTTCTATGTGTCAGGAAGACTCTATGCCTAATGGTTTACACTCTGTCATCATCATCTTGTGACCTAGGTAGTACTATTTGTTCCCAGTCTAGGGCAGAAGAAAATAAAGCTTGTGAGAGCAGCTGAGTTCTCAAGGTTTCATGGTGAGCAAGACACAAAGCTGGACCTTTAAGTCCAAGCAGAGACAACCAGGATTGGCTATCTTTGTATACAAAACTAATTTGGGGTCTGGTAGGATGGCTCGGTAGGATAAGGTGTCTATTTTGTAAATTCAAGCCTCATGCCCTGAGTTTGATCCCAGGGACCCACATGGTAGAAGATGACAGGCTTTTTTTCCTCAGACAGTCCTCTGGCCTCTACTTGTGAGCAGAAGTACTTGGGAACCCCTGACCTCTACTGTCCTGTCCTGTCCTGTCCTATCCTGACCTGACCTTTTCTCCCCTCTCTTCCCTTCCCAACCCCTCTCTTCTTTTCCTCTTTCCTCCCTTCTCCTTTTCTCATCTCCCATCCTCTCTTCTGTCTCTCCCTAATTAATTGAAAAAGCTACTCTATTTAAATTATACATAAGCTCATGCTTAATAGGAAACCCAGCACTACCACCTCTCTCTATGTGGGTTTCTATATTGCTTTCTCAAGCATCTCTCTTTAACAATGAACCATGGTTGAAATTCCTGAGTTGGGTTTTCTCCTCACAGCCCTCAGTACACATAGTTATTTGTCTTTATTTAAACAAATGACTTGGGGTCCGGGCATGCAATGTACTTTCATAGCATGTAGGAAGCTCTGGAGACCCATAAAACTAGGTGTGGTGGCATACACCTGTAATTCCAGAACTCTCTCAAGCAATGGTTCTCAACTTATAGTTACCTATCAGATATTCTATATAGCAGATATTTATATTACAATTCATAAACAGTAGCAAAATTACAGTTATGAAGTAGCAACAAAATAATTTTATTGTTGAGAGTCACCACAACACGAGGGGCTGTTATTAAAGAGTTTCAGCTTTAGGAAGGTTGAGAACCACTGTTCTGGAGGTAGAAACAGGAGAATCAGAAGTGCAGGGCAATCCTCAGCCACACAATGAGTTCCAAGCCAGGGTAGGCTGCTAGAGACCCAGTCTCAGGATAAGCTTTTTCCAGTTTAGTTATTGTACGGAGATCATTATCATACTCAAGATCCAAATGTTCCCATCAGCCCAACCCCTTGCCCACTTTCATAATTGTGGTGTATTATCTTTTCTCTGAGAGCAGAGAAGGTATTAATCAGAGTGTAATACATTATATGAGCCTTTTTCCTTAACATACAACAAGCATGATGTCTGTAGGGTGATAGACCATCTCTGGTGTTCACAGGACTGAAGGAAGATGCTAAAATATGGAATTTCTATTGGTAAAGCTGGAACCATCTGAGAAAAACCAGGATAAACTGGTCATGCTGACTGTGAACTGATGTTGCCAAGGGCTTTAAGGATGACAGGTCTTGTAACTATGATACACAATATCAAATACACTAGCTCAACTGATACTCGGGTGGGCAACCAGGGTGTTGATGGGTTGATGGTCTCCAAGCATGTTAACCAAACAGAAAAAATAAACCCTTTTCTCAAGACAGGATTTCCTGCAGCCTACTCTGGCCTGGAACATACAAGTCCAAAATACATACCTATTTGTTTGGAACGTGTCCAAATTGATGGATATAGGTATTGAAATCAGCCTTATTTCTCCCAATTGTTTTCTGTGCCATTATTTGGTAAATGGGTTTTTCCAAGAAAGAAACAACCCCATGCATACTCACATGGGCGTGCTCATAGACTGCATTTAAACTCTGGGGACTGAGCACTTGAATTTGAAATGTAGAGGCCCTTAGATGATGAGAAGAGAAATGATAACATGCACTGCTTTTGGAGTTCTTCCAAGACTTAGAAGTTAGGGATTTATATAAAAGAGAAGAAGGAAGTGGATAGTCTTTGCTTAGAATTCCATCCCATGTTGGGAGTTTCTCTTCCTTCCTTCCTTCCTTCCTTCCTTCCTTCCTTCCTTCCTTCCTTCCTTCCATCCTCCCTCCCTCCCTCCCTTCCTTCCTTCCTCTTTCTTTCTTTCTTTCTTTCTTTCTTTCTTTCTTTCTTTCTTTCTCTTTAAATAACATACATTTCATCCAACAAGACAGAAAACAGACTTAAACACTATCATTTTTTCTTCCATTAATTTTTTTTAATCTATTCACTTGACATCTCAATCACAAACACCCCCTGCTCCCAGCACCTCCTCATACAGCTCTTCCTCCATCCCCCCTTTCCTTCTCTCTGAGAAAGGGGAGGGCCCGCTGGGTACCAATCCACCCTGACATATCAAGTCACTGCAGGACTAGACACATTCTCTCTCACTGAGGCCAGACAAGGCAGCCCATTGAGGTGAACAGGATATCCAGAGGCAGGCAACAGAGTCAGGGACAGCCCCCCATCCAGTTGTTGAGGGACCTACATGAAGACCAAGCTACACATCTACTACATATGTGCAGGGTGGAGTGAGGGCTACATCCAGCCCATGTATGCTTTTTTGTTGGTGGTTCAGTCTCTGGGACTCCCCAAGTTTCCAGGTTAGTTGACTCTGCTGGTCTTCCTGTGGAGTTCCTATCCCTTTTAGATCCTTCAATTCTTCTCTCAACTTTTACACAAGGATCCCCAGTCTCCATCTGATGATTGGCTGTGGGTCTCTGCATATGTTTTTGTCAGATGTTGGGTGGAGCCTCTCAGAGGACATTTATTCTAGGCTCAAGCTATGTCTTCAAGCATAACAGAATATAATTAATATTGTCAGGGATTGGCTCTTGCCCATGGGATGGGTCTCAAGTTAGGTAGTCATTCATTGATCATTCACTTAATCTCTGCTCCATCTTTGTTCCTGTACTGCTTGTAGGCAGGACAAATTTTGGGCTGAAAGTTTTGTGGGTGGGTTGGCGTCCTTATCCTTCTGTTGAGATTCCTACCTGGAATCCATCTACAGGAGGTGACCACTTCAGGCTTCACTACTAGGAGTCTTAGCTAGAGTCACCCTCATAGACTCCCTGGAGCCTCCCTCATCCCAGGTCTCTGGCATGTCCTATGCTCATTCTAATCTTTAAAAGAGGCATGGGTGAAGTTCAATTCATATATACCGACATCTTTCAATGCCTTTCATAAGTTCTACATTTATGGATTAAACCATAAAGCCAAAATACCTGAAAATTATTTATACTTAACATGTATACATTTTTTAATTCCCCAAAGAAGGCAGCAAAACAATTATTTATATAGGATTTATATAATACCTATCAATAAAATGAATGGTGTTTCCAAAGCCAAGAGAAGACATTTTAGAACAAAGTACAGAATTTACGTAGAATATTATTGAGATTAACTACAAGAGCTATCTGTGATTATTAGTAAAATGGGAGCAATTTTGGCTTAACAAAATTTATATCTATGGTACTTCAAGGATAGAAAAGAGATCAGCAATTCAGAAGAAAAATATAAAAGAAGGGTGAAGACTTGGCAAAGGAAACTGACCTTTGATACCTCCTTGGTTAGGAGAGGACCGAGGGGAGTTAAGCAGGATGGATGGTCAGCTAAGTCAATAGACAGTCAGTAGTTAGATATTTACTCTCCTGCCTATTGTTTAGAAGCTGGGATTCCTTAGGACTAGCCTTTTGCTCTTTGGTAAATATTCTAGTTTATAACATATATTCTGTGGACTTAGACATTCTCTTTAATCTTTTCAACTCTTAAAATGTTGGTGCAGCTTGTCCCTCTGCCCAGTTGATAGCTCCACTTTGAAGGTTCATAGATTCATATATCAGAAACAAAGCTCCTACATTTGTATATCACTCACCGGAACCCAACACTCAGGCTCTGGACTTCTCCATCATTTCACTACTGTCTCTTTGTTTGCTTATGCCAGAAATTCAAAAGTCATCTCAGATTATCTTTCTAATATCTAATTTCTAATATGTAATCAATTTCAGTCTCAGTCTCTGTACAAAATAAATCTCAAATTGCTTCACTGTTCTACATCAAACCATTATCTTTTTGTTTCTTTATTTCTTCTTCTAATCAATCAGGTAGGACCATACTGTCATTCAACAATAGCATACAGGTCTTCCTGTCTCATACCATCTGGATTCTTTTTGTTGTTGGTTGGTTGGTTGGTTTTGTGGAGACAGGGTCCCATGTGTTGCTTGCTTTCTTGCCTTGGACTCTTGATCCTCCTGCCCCCAGATCTCAAGGGCTGCAGTTACAGGATTATGACTGAAAAGGTCTTTAAGATCCAGTCTCAGCTTACCTCTCAGATGTTATTGGAGGACACCCTCTTGTCCTAGTCATGGTTTGGTTTTGACACCAACCTGATCTTTACTGAGGGTTCTCTGTTCCTGTTATTTTCCCACCTAGCTCTTGATATAAGTGACTCATTCTTTTCTTTCAGAACAGACCTCAAAAGTCATGTCCTAATGTGCTCTCCTAACCTCTACTTTTGTTTTTGTATGGTGCTGGTTTCTTTTGATAATGGATCATAATTTGAAACTCATTTTTTTGTCAATCCTTCCCTCCTTCTCTCTCTCCACTCTTCTTCCTTCTTTCCTCACTAGGATGTATGCTTCATGGAGTCAGAGCTCACAACTATCCCTGTGTGTCCCTGGTGTCTATCAAGCTGCTGCACATACAGAATAAGCCTCGTAATATTTCTTAAATAAGAGCTATACACTGATATTACTTTTAACATAGTCATAAGATAGCACTAGTCATTTGATTTAATTTGTTCTAAGGTAAGACCAAATTTCACTAGCAACTCTCACCTCCAATCAGTCCATTCTATGCCAAGAACCAGCCTTGGCTTGGAGAGGATTTCTGAGGAAGGGGTGTTTGGGAATGATGGAAGAACGACTTAAGGTCAATCCTGAGTACAAGCTAACAGCCTTGTGTTCTGCTCCAGACATCTGTCCAGAGATCTCCAGACACCTCAGCTCTTAGACCAAAGTCCAGTCTTTTATTTGCATAGCAATTCAGTAGTCCACCCTAGGTTACCTTTTGATTATTCCATGAATCAGTTGTTTTATGACCCTAGCCCCTGATTCTTAGAAAAGACAGTAAGTATGTTTTTTAAAGCATAGCAATGAATTCAGAGGTCTGCCTGCCTTTGTAAACACAGACAATAAGCTCACTGGGTGGGATCTGGCTCTGAGATCACCATTTTCACCCTGCTTGGGCTTAAATTAGCTCTGTCCCAGGCTGACCCTGAACTCAGGAATCTGCCTTCTTTGTAAGCACAAACAATAAACTTAGCTGGGTAGGATCTTGCCCTGTGATTACCACTCCTCAAGTCTCTTTATCACCTTCCTTAATATTTTTTCTGACAAGTTGGCTCTTAGTGCAACTGTCTCTGTTTATTTAGATACACAAAGCCCCTTATATAAGTCATATTGTATCCTTATATTTTGTGTACTTGAGCAAAATATATTCTTGAACTTGTGTTTTTAGAGTTCTTTCCCACAGCCTTAAGGGCTGTCCTGAAGGTCACAGTGTTCACCATTTTGCTGAGATATATCCTCACTTCCTGGACTCATGCTGCTTCTAATTATCATAGAGATATTAACCTTGGCAGGGAAAACACTCTCTAATAACTTTGGTGGGGAGAAACATAAAGTAAATTATGTACATTATTATACAAACAAGCCTCATGCTTAGCAACCATCAACACTCTTGGAGGCCCAAGTCCTGCTAGCTCTTCTTCAGGGGTGGGAACTATGTCCACTCTGTCTCTTCTGCATGGCAGGACTTGGCAATTTTATTTCTTATTTTCAATTATCTTAGAAAAGTACTCTAATTGATTTTTCTTCTCCTGTTACTTAGGGCATTCCAATAAGAAAAAGAAGTTACAGAGTTTGAGGTAAGAATAATTGAAAAGGGAATGAGGAAAATGGGAAAATGGTATTGGGATAAGGGGAAGAAGGCATAATATTGCTTTATTATTTCTCTGAGAAATTGTGAGTTGGAACTTTGAAATCTTAGGTTAGGCTTCCTTTGTTTATAAAGAGAAAAATTCAATAGTTTTCCCCTTGTACATTTAGCTTCCTCTGTTCTAAAGCTGCATGTATAATTTGCCTCCTTATTGTTATCAAATACTTATCTCTCACTTCTAACACACTGAACCTTTAACTGAGAGTATTTGCTATTTTTATGTTGCTATTAAATTGATAGAGAGGAAAATACCTTTGATCAGCTATGGTCAGGATTTTTATAGCCCAGCCTAGGCATTTCCTACTGTGGCAGTATATTAGCATGACCTGAAGACTCATCTTGCTGATTGATATAGGACATACGTAGAATAACTGAATCAGGATCTTGGGAGATAGAGCCTGAGGAGGTATTGTTCTCAAAGCTCTTTAGGTGATCCTTATTACTCTACTCCTGACTCTGTACACACACACACACACACACACACACACACACACACACACCACACACTCTCTCAGATTTTATAGTTTCAGTATGATTCAATACATGAAAAATTGCAATGCATTTCAAGGGAAAATATGATTATCTGGTGAATACTATAGGAACCACATCTCATAATCAACAAAATACAGAATGTTCAAAAGACAAAATAATATAAAGTGAAAAGTCGTAAAAATCCAAGTATGGTATTCAATTACCAGTACCATTATTCTTCTTTAGAAGTGAAATGGAAACATAATATTCATAAGCTGGGTCCAGCCTAGACACAAGATCAGAGGTCTCACCTGGAAGCAGGGTATCTGGAAGGCCCATAATAAATATATACAGACTATTTTTTGTGTGTGGTACAACTTGACAGGCAATTTTTCAAGGCTTAACGTTTATTCTCTTCTTTCTCACTCTCTGTTCCCTTTCTCTTTCTTTCTCTCTCTCTCTCTCTTTTTAAGATTTATTATTATATCTAAGTACACTGTAGCTGTCCTCAAACACATCAGAAGAGGGCGTCAGATCTCATTTTGGATGGTTGTGAGCCACCATGTGGTTGCTGGGTTTGAACTCAGGACCTTTGGAAGAGCAGTCAGTGCTCTTAACTGCTGAGCCATCTCTCCAGCCTCTGTTCTCTTTCTCACTCACTCTCTTGCCACTTGAGGCTGCCCACACTTTGTGTTCTCTCATGTACTCTGCTTTTCTCCTGTGTGCTCTTCTTTTTTTGAACTCTCACACTCCTACATACTTCTATGTCTATGTGTTCCCCTTTCACTTTCACACATGCTCTTCATACACACACCTCACACACATCTCACACACACCACATGCACTCTCCTTTCATACACACACACACACACACACACACACACACACACACACACACACACTCTGTATACACCTCACATTCTCTCTTCCCTTACTCTTTACATTTTCTCTTCACTCACTCTTCACGTGTTCTTTTCATGCTCTCTGACTCGCTCTCTACTCACTCTCTTCACGCACCTCACATTCTCTCTCATCTTTTTCTTGCCCCAGTCTTTTATTGATACTCGCAAATTCAAAAAAAAAAAAAAAACTACATCTCACAAAAAATAAAAAATTACAATTTTCCCCAAAGTTTCAAGCTTCCCTATACCCAGGTCTATAGCCAAAATAATAATAATTATAAACTTATCATTATTTAAACTTTAACTTTTAACTTATTATGCTTAAGAGCTTAGAGCTCTGAGACTAGCTATTTATATTTTCTGTGAAGCTCTAATGATAATTGACATGGACAAAGCTACCAGGAAGTGGCCAAAAAGAATCAAGTTAACCCTTAACTCAATAATTTTACTAGCTCTCTGCTTTTGTACATTGTACACAGTGACTCTCCTAAGAGTCCCCATGTTTTGACTTGATTTTACTAGTATACAATTTTGTATATTCTATACTTTCTTATTCAGGAACCACTCTCAAATGTTGTATAAAACTTATTTTATACCTTCAATAGTTTTTTCCTTTCTTGGGGTCCCAATGCTGGCTCTAATTTATTTTCTAATAATTTCTTTAAACTTTCTTTACAAGTCAAACATTAATCTAGAACTACCATTGTGTAGTTATAACATTGTTTCTAAGATGAGAACACACAACATCTACCTGGGCCATTAGGACTGTGCTGTGTCCCTATGTCTCAATTTTAATTGTTTAAGAACCATTACATCAAAGAACATCTAGCTTCACAAAATTCACCAGAACAAAAAGAGAAAAAAGGAAAAAAGTCAGATATAATAAAATAATTATATACACCAAGGCCAACTAAAAAAAACAGTCACACACAAATGAAATCTATACAGTTGTTCAGGTTTTTTTTTAGAACAAACAAACAAACAAACAAACACACAAACAAATGAGAGCAACTGTTTTTTACAAAGAACTGCCACGGGTTACTGAGATATCTCCATTCCAGCCTACTACAGACAGTCCCCGCCATTATATGCTGTCCCCAACAATAGGAAACGAGGACAGGCATCAATTTAGTATCTGTGCAATGTTGTACTGTCACTGTAACCCTGTAGCATTGACTATGATAACTCCAGCACAGTGCCTGATAAATACTAATAATCAGCTCCAATGAATAAATGAATGATCTGGTGCTCCTCACAGCAGCCCTGCTTCAGGGCTCTCATTATTCCCATTTCTACAGATGGGAAAACTGAGGCACGAGGTTTCCTAACACATGGCTTCTTGTGGCTATATGTATTTCGTTCACTGCTGCAATCTACAGATGCACAGAACAGTGTGTAACTGTCCTGAGTTAAACATTGCACATGAAGATGAGTGGTGTGAAAACAGAGGGAAGACTGGGAACAGGAGACGAGGATGAGGTGTGTGAATACGGTCAGAGTATAAAGTAGACAGCCATGAAAAGGTCATCGTGAAACCCATAGTTTGTATAATAAATATAAAATATAGTACTGAAAATCATTCAAAACCCCAAGCCAAATGAGCAACCAAGCAACTCATCTCAAACAACAACAAAACAGACTAAACAAACAAACAAACAAAACAAAACAAACGAGTTTACCCAAGTGTGTTGAATCTATAACACAATCACAGTTTCCTTTTGAAACTCAAAAGGTGAGCACACAGAGGGTTGAAATAACAGTTCAAGGGACATTCAGTCCCTTCACCTCCACCTCCTACTTGACACTTGGAACATCTGTCTTGTCTAATTCTCAGTAAGCACAGGGCTTTCTCTCAACCTCTTGTAACTATGTTGGATGCATTTTGACACATCCCAAACACTTTGGCCTTTGCCTCCTGAGAGTTGGGACCTATGGTATTCCTACCTAAGACAATTAAGATCTGTTTACATGTCCTTAATTGTTCCACAAATTCCTGTCTGGGTTTCTTTCAGTGAGCATCTAGTGAAGGGCCATGAATGTCAACTAGCTGCTGTCCTTAGTGAAGTATACGCTTTGAACTCTATTCTCTGTTGTCTGGGAAATTCTTCTATCAACTTCATCATTTGATTGTTACAGCCTTATTACACTGGCCAACTTGCCTCCAGGAGGGTTGGCGAATGCAGGAGCAGTCAGGATTCGTTCTGAGGAAAATATCTACACCATCGAGGAGAACATATATGAAGTGGAGAATTCAAATGAGTACTACTGCTACGTCAACAGCCAGCAGCCATCCTGACCGCCACTGGGCTGCCACTTTTAAAGGCTCCCCCTTCATTTCTGACTTTGGTATTTCCCTTTTTGAAAACTATGTGATATGTCGCCTGGCAACCTCATTGGAGGTTCTGTCCACAGCCACTGAGAAGAGTTCCAGTTTTCTGGGATAATTAACTCAGAAGGGAATGGACTGTAACTCATGCTACATTGAAATGCACTATTTTACCTGAGTTTCAGGGATAGGATCTCCCACCCCAGAGACTGCAATCATGGATGTTGAAGCTCACAAGTGCTTTCATACATTAGGAATGGTTAATGTGATGTCTTTGAGACATTGAGGTTTGTGGTATATTCACAAAACTCCTGAACAGGTAGGGGGAATAAAGGGCTAAGATAGGTAGTTGCAGTTCTCTGTTGATGTTGAAAATCTAAAGATGTTGGTAGTTTTCCTAGAGATTTCTGACCTTGAAAGATTAAGAAAAAGCCAGGTGGCGTATACTTAACATTACATAACTTGAGAACCTTAGGCAGGAGGGTGGTGAGTTCAAGGTAAGACTTTGTCTCAAAATCAAAAGAAGAAAATAAACATACAGACACCAGGAGGCTGGAGATAAGGCTCAGTGAGGTGCTTTTTGAACAAGCATGAGGAATCTGTGTTTGATCTCAGACCCCACATGAAAAAACTAAGCCTGGTAGTGCATGCTTGTAAACTCAAGAGATGGAGAGGTAAAGGCAAAATCAGATCCCTGGGGCTTGGGTGCAGTCAGGTTAGCCTAGATGCCGAGTTTCAAGTCTGAGAGAGTCCTTGTCTCAAAGTAAGATGGGCTGAGTATCTGGGGAATGTCAATGGGGGTTGTCCTCTGCCCTCAGAAGAGACATGCACATGAACCTGCACACACACACACACACACACACACACACACACACACACACACACACGAAAGAAATAAAGAAAGGAAGGAAGGACGAGAACAGGGCTAAATGGTAATGAAGGTTCTCTCTGTGCCTGCTGCCTCTCTATAATGTGTATCTCTACATGACTCTCCTCTGCCTCTGTTAAGACTGCTCCTGAATGGGAGCACGGCAGAGCAGACCAGTAATTAATCCCAGCACTCAGATGGTTGGAGCAGAAGTGTGGAGAATTCAGGAGCATTGTGCCCTACACTGCCAGACTCTTCTTACACAAGAAAAAGGTTGCCCGCAGGCAGCCTGCTCACTGTAAAAGGAAACTCTTTGCGAAAGCCAAACCTTGCCTGCTGTGTGCTCAAAGGGAACTAACTCAGACAACTTCTCCATTCCTGGAGGAAACTGGAGCTGTTTCAGACAGAAGAACGACGGGTGACTGGGACACACGAAGGCAGAGCTCTTGCAGCAATCTATATAGTCAGCAAAAGATCCTTTGTCAGGACAGTCGTCACCACATTTAATTTCCAAGCTGGTGGAGCTCAGTTTCATCTAGCTTACAACTGCCTGCCCAGCGCCCTTGATCTGTGCTGGTTCCCATCTATAACAGAATCAAATTAAATAGACCCTGAGTGAAAATATTAAGTGAGCAGAAAGGTAGCTTTGTTGAAAGACTTTTTGCACTGGGGAGCAACTGTGTACGTTGCAGCACATCTGTTAGTGAGGATACCAAAACCTGCCTGTTTGGGTATGGTTTTTCTTGTATGGATTTTGTTGTTTAGGTTGCATCTAGCTAGTCGTGGAGGTGCTGGCTTTCTTAGGTGGGTATTGAAGGGAGACCATCTAACAGAGTCCATTAGAGATAACAGCTCTCATGCAGCTGGGAAAACTAATCTCAAATGTTTTAAAGTAATAAAACTGTACTGGCAAAGTGCTTTGAGCATATTTAAACCAGATCAATGGTTTTATTCAAGGAGGTCCTTATCTGACAGAGTCTTTAAGCAAGGGCATGTATGCAAAGATGATCACTGCTGTGGTGTTCTTTACCTCAGTAGGGGGATGGTTGGTTACACGGTGTTACAGTTTATATAAGATTTATAACTTGGCAGATATAAAATTAATTTCTGGCTGTGTCTGTGAGGCATTTTCTAGATTAGGTTAAGTGAAGTGGGAAGACCCAATAAATGTTTTCTTGTTTCCTGTCCCCATCAAAGAAAGTAGGTCAAGGACACCAGAAGGAGGCAGTAACCTGGAACTAGAACCCTTGTTTTAGACCTGGGGTCACTTAAAATCAGGTGTCTTAGCCAGGGGTTCTATTCCTGCACAAACATCACGACCAAGAAGCAAGTTGGGTTGGAAAGGGTTTATTCAGCTTACATTTCCAAATTGCTGTTCATCACTAAAGGAAGTCAGGACTGGAACTCAAGCAGGCCAGGAAGCAGAAGCTGATGCAGAGGCCATGGAGGGATGTTCTTTACTGGCTTGCTTCCCCTGGCTTGCTCAGCCTGCTCTCTTATAGGACCCAAGACTACCAGCCCAGAGATGGTCCCACCCACAAGGGGCCTTTCCCCCTTGATCACTAATTGAGAAAATACCCCACAGCTGAATCTCGTGGAGGCATTTCCCCAACTG
Source organism: Mus minutoides (assembly GCA_902729485.2). Taxonomy (NCBI): domain Eukaryota; kingdom Metazoa; phylum Chordata; class Mammalia; order Rodentia; family Muridae; genus Mus; species Mus minutoides. The sequence continues at coordinate 4,519 of LR749889.1, read as the reverse complement.
AAGCTCCTTATTCTGTAATAACTCCAGCCTGTGTCAAGTTGACACAAAATTAGCCAGTACATCAGGTATTTGGGATGGAATTGGTGGGTGGCACAGGAAAAATGAGGTAATAATAGGGACCAGGAAGTGGTAAAGAGGTAGCTTAAAGGCTTGAAAATGAGAGGGTGGAGAGATGGCTCAGCTGTTCAGAGGGACAGTTGTGCCATTTCGAGGACTATAGTTTGGAACTCAGCACTTATGTAACAAGGTTGGAATCTATTGCAGGCCTGTCACTTTAGTGGAGAGGGTCAGAGAGCAGGATGACTGGGCTTCCTGGCTTCCAGCCTAGCAGAGAAACAAGAGAATGGTTGATTATATGGTGTGATAATTTATATTGATTGCTAACTTGACAGGGTCTAAGATCACTTTGGAAATGAATCTCTGGCTGTGTCTGTGAGGTACTTTCTAAATTGGATTAATTGAGGCGGGAAGACACATCCTAAGTATGTTAATTAAGGAGGGAAGACCTACCCTAAGTGTGGATGGGGCCTTTTCATGTGCTGGTGTTCAGGGAGAGACCTTGCTTTACAGAGATAGAGAGAAACAGAGGATGGCACATGATTCCCTCTTCTAGTCTTTGTGCATGTGCTTAGGCACATATACTACACACAAATGTACATGTATGCACACACACACACACACACACACACACACAAACATAACTTTTTAAAAACTGTAACACAAAAGCCAGTTCACAGTAATATGAAAAATGAAAAGAAGTTGATATATACAAATAAACTCAAGAGAAATACAGGGTGGTCAAATTAAAATGAATAAAACCAAAACACAAACAACAAGAAAAAAAGTCCAATGCAATGGCACAGTCTAAGTATCAGGACTTGAGTTGGATCTCCAAGCCCCCTATCCCTGGACCTTATGGTGAAAGAGAGGCCTGATTCCTGAAAGTTGACCTCTGACCTTAAAATTCACACTGCCTGAGCCTGTGCTCACGCACTCATCATGTATATACACAATAACAATATGCTGAGTTAAAAATTAAAAAAAGCTGAAGAATTCAAAGCTTATAGATAGGTTAGTGCTTTCTGGGATGCATGAGACCCAATTTCAAAACAAAACAGAACAAAACAAAAGAAGAATGAAACCCTTAAAAAGCAAGAAATCAAAGGCTGGCAAGGCGGCTGAGCAATGTTTTACATTTATGAAGGCTGGAGTTTAGAGCCCAGCATCTGTGTAACAAGCTGGGTGTCTTTCACATGCCTACAACCCCTTCTCTGAAGTGTGTGTGTGTTAGGGTAAGCCGCCCGAGGCTTACGGATGAACTGGGTTCCCTGGAAGGTGAACTGGGGCTAAAAGAGACTAGACGGGAGAGAGAGAGAAAAGACATCAAGACAATTCATTGGTCAAAGCATCTTAGAGTTTACTTAGATTCTTAGGTTATATGAGGTTGGACCCAATTCCCCACCAGTTCAAGCAGGCGCCTGGATCCATCCCAGAGCAGCCGCACACAGTGACATACTTCCTCCAACAAGGCCACACTTCTTAATGACTCCCACAGTGACATACTTCCTCCAGGATTATCTCCAGGTTGTCACAGCAGGTAGCAGGTTCCAGGAAGCACAGCGACAGTTGACACAACAAAAGGAGCCAGCCTAGCTGAAGAGTTAAGCCATAGGTGGCCTTGCCTCAAATGGCAGGCAGGTCTGCTCCAGCCTGAAGCAGGCTGGGGGAGGGAGTACATGTGTGTGTGTGTGTGTGTGTGTGTGTGTGTGTGTGTGTGTGTAAGAATCACCTGGCCTTGCTGGCTTCTAGCATAGCAGAACAAATTTAAGACCCAATTCTTAGAAAGACCCTGCCTCAAGGGAACAAATAGAAATAGAAGGTCACCCAATGACCTCTTTTAGCCAATCACCATGTGCTTGTGTGCACACACACACACAAACACACACCAACTAATTGAATAATTGGGAGTTTGAATAGGAATGGTCACCATAGACTCATGTGTTTGAAGGCTAGATCCAGAGGGAATGACACTATTAAGAAGTGTGGCCTTGTTGGAGGAAGTATGTCTCTGTGGGGGTCAGGCTTTAAAGTCTTATTTGCTCAAGCTATGCCCAGTGTGGCTCAAAGTCTCCTGCTGCCTGCAGATTGAGAGCTCTCAGCTCTTTCTCCAGCACCATGTCTGCCTGAATACCATCATGTTTCCCACCATGATGATAATGGACTGAACCCCTGAAACTATAAGCCAGCCCCAATTAAATGTTTTCTTTTATAAGAATTACTGTGGGGGCTGGTGAGATGGCTCAGTGGGTGAGAGCACCCGACTGCTCTTCCGAAGGTGATAAGTTCAAATCCCAGCAACCACATGGTGGCTCACAACCATCCTTAATGAGATCTGGTGCCCTCTTCTGGAATGCCTGAAGACAGCTACAGTGTACTTACATGTAATAAATAAAATAAATCTTAAAAAAAAAAAAAGAATTACTGTGGTCATGGTGTCTCTTCACAGCAATAGAAACCCTAACTAAGACACTAACTAAATAACTAATTTTAAAAATCAAGGAAGCTCTAGCACAGTGGTTAGAATACTTGCCTCCTTTGCACAGCCCCCACATTGATTGCCAGCACTATGTACATGGGGTAGGGTGGAATACTGTGATCCCAGCATTCTGAAGCTAGAGAGTGGAAGCTGAGAAGTTAATAGTCATCCTTAGTTGATTTGAGGTTAATCTTTGTATAAAGAAAGATCAGAACCTTTGACTCTAGGTTTCTGCCTAGCCTTTTGGCTGTCAGAACACCCCTGAGACACACTCAGGAGAGGCAAAACACAGAAATAGAGAAGGTCACCCAATGACCTAGATAGGGATTGCTAGATAGGGATCCCAGCCTATGTTTCTTTGGGTGAGAAATAGCAGGGGTCTGGAATTACTGGGCACCCAGATGCCAGTGGGAACTGAGAGGAGTTGAGAACGGGGCAGCAGGGTGTGGGTGTGGGTGTGGGTGTGAGTGTGGGTGTGGGTGATTTTCCTTCTTCCTGGGCATCTAGATGCTGCTGGGGACCAAGGAACAGGGCCCATGGGTTTGGGGAGGGAATCCAGCTTAGCTCAGAGTGAATGCCAGGAGTGTGGAGGGGCTGGAAAAGGGGCCCTCTAAAGAAGACTTAGGTGAGGCACTGTATGACAAAGGGTCTTCCCCTCCCCTGCTGTCTTTGATAAAGGAGACAGTACTTACTTGTCCAAACTGCTTTATTCATGGTAGATAAGGAGGCATATGACTTACTTAGGGTGAACCAGAGATTAAATATGTTTTGCAGGAAGGTGTGCTTAGAAAGGGGTGCTCATTGGCTAAACACTCAGGGCCCCTAGATACCTTAGCATGGAGAACTCTAGGCTCCATGCTAAGTGACTGGTTGTGATTGTCATGGTCCTCTTAGTGGGGTATTCTAGGACAGGAATCCGGTCCCAAGCTAGTTCAAACTCTTGAGTTCTGAAGTTTGCTACAACCTTAGCAGTTCTTCTATCTGGTGCCATGGTCCACTGCCCCACAAGAACCAACCTGGGCTACATGAGACTCTGTCTGAGAGAGAGAGAGAGAGAGAGAGAGAAATGGAGAGATTGAGAGAGGGAAATGGAAAAAATAGAGAGAGTTGAATGTTTTGTTCACCCTTACAAGTGCTTTTGGAGTTTCCTATTAGACCAAACAAGTCCTGAGAAGGGAAGGTTCCCTGCCTATGATGTATAGGTTTGGAATTCCCAGAAAGAATTTGTTGACAGTTCAATGGCTCTCCTGAAAACAGCAAGTCAATTTATATAAATCATTTCCCCCCTTTAAAATAAATATAGCATGTGCTTGTGGAAAGAGCTTGTTGATATTTATGGAACTATTGTACAACTTATAATAGGCTGCATTCATTTCTAAGCTTATGACTTGAGTTTGAGAAATGTAGCCATTATATAATGCCACTTTCAGCAACACCCAACCTCTCTACCAAACAAAAATAGGATTTGGAGCTCAAATGGCCTTCATGCCTACCCCCAAAGGTGATCTATTGACTTACAGAAATAGAGCAGAACCCAGCTATCTCCCCAGATTTTTATGCAAATGATCTAGATCATTTGGGAGATGAGCAGAGGTGCCAAGTAGTTATTTTGAGATCCAATATTTTCTGGGTTTCAGCTGAGAAGTAGGGGAGAAACAGTAAGGTGACTATATTGTCTAGGGGTCCTCAAGGCCGAGGAAGGCTTAGGCTTCAGTTGCTTTTCAGTGGGAGACTTGTACAAAGAGGAAACATGAGTCAGAAGTGTTCCTTCCAGACTCCTAGAACCTCTGTGTCCTGTCTTAGCTGTGTCACCCCCTGCTATAAATAAAGATCACATAGGTTAGCAAATTGGCTCAGGGCATTAAAGCTGCTGAGCCAGATGACTTGAGTTTGATCCCAGGAGACCATATGGCAGAAGGAGAGGGCTGCTTTCTTTAAGCAGTGCTCTCACTTCCACACATGCCCTTGGGCACACACAGAATG